>LNAC01000018.1:614399-651942 GCA_002007465.1 Ailurus styani
GAGGGGGGGAGGGGAGGGGAGGGGAGGGGCAGTCTGGGCATTCAACAGATTAGCAACCATTTCAACCCATTGTAGAGGGTCTCCCGCTTTTCAAAAGGCCCACAGCTTCTCAGTAGGAGGTGGGCTGACCAGGAATTGGGAGTCCCATTTTACAGATGGGAAAACTGACACCAGAGTGCTGAGAGCCCTTGCTCTCAAGTTTACAGAGCTAGGATGAGAGTAGAGCAGATTCCGAAGATTTGGGGATCTCCAGCCCTCCACTAGCTGCGGCTGCCGTTTCCTGTCCTGGGCACACTCTCACCCCTCAGCCCTCACACCAGCACCCCCTCAGCACAGTCCAGAAGCCAGCGGGAAGGGCTGGCTGCCCTCGGCAGGGCATTATTATGTGCAAGGTGAGGGAACTTAGCTCCCAGCTGCAGGCCTTTTTAGGAAATGTAGCTCTGCATGAAACACTTGGCTTTGATGGGAAGGAAAAGAACCGGGTCTACTAATTAAAGGTCATTTAGAATTTTTTTTTAGCTTTAAAAACAGAGTGGATATGTTTAATTCGGGCTGACCACAGTCACTGGGCATTTCCGTGAAGCTCGGGGATCTGTGTGCTGAACCTTCTGGACTCTGAGATCACTGGATTTCCCCCCCCCACTCTGGTTCTGTTTTGATTTTGTTGTTGTTGTTGTTGTTTTAAAAATACACAGCCTCTGGAGTTGAGTACTTTGACTTCTTTGATGCGAGGGAAGCCAACCATGGATTTTCTAAAGTTAGACAGAAAGGACTTGGCATTGGCAGGAACTAAACCACGAGCCTCGGGAGCCTGGGCCGCCGGCCCCGGTCCACCGCCTGTGCGGTCGGCACCGTGTTATTACGTTCTCCCCAGAAAACTAGAGACCCAGAGACCTCTGGTTATGCCGCCGCTGGCTCGTTGCCCCCTGCCTGGGCGGCCGCAGGGGGCTGGGTGCCAACCAGGAGTTGCGATCGTTCCTGCTCAGCGAGGGGTACAGAGGGCTCGCTGTGTAGGAAATCCCAGGACAAGGCCAGGGCGACCCCACAGTGCACCCCACTCGAGTTCCTCAAAGAGAAGACTCTTCAAAGAGCCGCCTCTTCAGAAGCCACGCTGGCAAGACGCCTGGGGTTTTAGTCCACCCGGCTGCTCTTTCCACCCTCCCCTGATGGTAGAAGCCTTCCTAGAGGGAGCTTTTCCCCGAGGGTTGGCTGGGGTTGATTCTGCCCCTTCTCCCTGACCTCACCACCTGGGCCTGACCAATCAGAACACCTGACCTACCTAACTGTGCTGATCGGCTCCATCCCATGCATAGGGCCCAAGTCAGGCCAATCAGAAGCCTTCCTTCCACCAGCTCTGGGTTTGCAAAACTGCCAGGGACTTCCAACAGCCCGTCTTTTCCTTGAGGCAGAGAAAACAGGTGTGAGAGATGAAGAGGGAGAAGACGTGAATGTTAAGCCCCAATACCATCATTGGAATTTCTGGATGCAGCTGTGCCTGAAGGCAAGATTACTTCTATGAGCCAATAGATTACAGCCCCACTTTTTTTTTTTTCTGTAACTACTTTGGATTTTATTCCTGTCACCTGTAACTGAATGAGAACCAAGTACTATGTGTCTTGCTCATCTTTGCCTCCCCAGCAGGGACAGGCTTGGTAAATGAACATCTGAACCTCCTTAGACTGGCGGGGAATGGAGTTCGGGGTAGGGGAGGGAAGTTCATTGCCAAGCACCTACCAAGCCTCGTGTCGCAGGCACTTTACAGAGATTATTTCAGTGAACAGTTTCCTTACAACCTTGCTGTAACAGGACTGCTATTTCCACTTGAAAGATGGGTAAAGGAAGGAAGGAAGGTCCTTAGGGGAAAGCCAGACCTTCGGAAACAGGACAGAGTGTGAACCTTCTAGCTGGACGCTTCTCTGACACATCAGAACCTGGGCCAGCTGCACGCCTCCTCTGGAGGGAGAGAATGGCGAATGAGATCCCTGTTTCTGGGCCCTTGGCCCTCCAGGGAAGCCCCTGCCGGAGTTGTGAGGTTCATTTGCTCCAGGTCCTTGGGTGTTGGGAGAATGCCTATTGCCAGATGCCAAACACTGCAAAAATGGGAGTAGATTTTTCAGAGCCCAGAGTTCCTGGACTGTCAGCCCCTCTCATGACTTCGTGCCTCTCTCCACATTTGACCCAATCCACACTAGAGCCACCAAGTTAACCCCAAATTTTCAGTTGCTCAATGGATCTAGGGTAGGGTCTGAGTGAATTTTTTTTGGGAGGGTGGAGGTGTGGCTTCCTGAGTCCAGAGGTTTTGAGGTACCAAGAAGGCTACACAGAGAGGTGACAGAACAGGACAGTGGAGATCCTGTGTGTGGACATGAGCTCTGTATTTGCATTTTCAGCAGGACAGAAATGACCTAGAGTCACAGAATAGGAAAGGACCTCAAAAATCGTCACAAGTACCTCTTGTGCCTGACATGCCCTGACCCTTGCTCCTGACCTTGAGACAGCCAGGGCTGACAGGTCATAGCCTTCTCTTCTACCAAGCCCAGATGCCACTTCAGATCTTCCCCACACAGCATCCCAGGCCACCCCACCAGTCAATGGAAGATGTCTCACAAATAAACTTGCCCTCATGCTGAGGTCAAGACCCTCATTTCTGCCCTGGTGAAATGGAGTTGTGACATGAAAGGACTTGTCCAAGGTCACACAGCCCAGCTGGAAGTTGAAACCAGAACTTTTGATTGGGTAAAGCCCATCATTCTTTGTTCTCATTGCTGACTCAGTACCATTAATAGATGGTAAGATGCCAACCCAATTCAAGCTATACATATACTTAACTGGAAAATAAATCAACCAAATTGATGGCGCTTGGTGTTGTGGAAAGAACATTCAGCAGGAATTTTATTTCTGGTCTGGCCATAAACCAGCTGTGTGACCTTGGGCAAGTCAATTCAACTCTCTGGGCCTCAGTTTCTTCATTTGTAAATTACAGACCCAGGGTGATCTTAAACCCCCTAATATACTTTCAAATACTAATAATCTTTTAGTTCATGTGCCCAGCACTGTGCCAGGAACTTTTTAGGCTATTAAGAAACAAAAGGGAAGAAACAACCACATTTTACAAGAAGCAGTACAACATTGCACAAAGTTTTTAATTCGTATAATTAAGGGCTAACAGGTGTGGAATCTCCTGAGGCCCTCCAGGAGCTCAGAGAAGGGGGCTTCCTCGTGGAAGAGAGAATTCGACCTGTCCTGGAAGGATGGGCCGATAGATGGGGGAAACAGCACTGCAGGAAATAAGAGGAAAATAAGAGAAAGCAGGGAGGAGAGAACAGCGAGGCATGTTGAGGAAGAAACCAGCCTGGCTGGAGTGAGGGATGGAGGGAGCCCAGGGAAAGCACTAGTGAGTCAGAGATGAGAGTAGAACTCATGGGGGCTGAAGTGAGTGTTGAGGAAAACGCTGGGCTGGGGTCCTAATCCCGCAGAGCGGTGTGGGTCAACTCTTGCCTCATTGAGTAAGACACTTTTGTGCAAGTGTCAGAGATTCAACTCAACCTGACTTAACCAAGACAGTGCATGTATCAACTCACATAACCAAAAAGCCCAGGTGTAGACTTCAACCACAGCTGGATCCGGGGGGGGGGGGCTTGGAAAATCTCATGGGAATTTGCCCTTCTACATTTTTACGTCCTTCTGTGTGGTCCTAATTCCCAGGCCGCCTTTTCCCAGCTGGGGGCAAATGGTGCCCAGCAGCTCCAGACTTCACCTTGCCACTTACCGAGACCAGTGGAAAGAGAGCACAGGTTCCTCGTGTTTCTGCTCAAGTACCGGGGCTGATGCTCATTGGCCTGGGTTTGATGATGTTTCCCATAGCTGAGCCAATCACCAGCCAGGGGCTGGATGAAATGCTCTGATTGGCCGGGCCTGGGTCAAGTGCCTATCTCTTGGGCACTGGAGTGGATTCTGCCCCAAAGGGGTCTTGGAAGCCCGGAACGAGACAGAAAACCCCAGTGCTGTTATCAACAGAAGGGATACGTGGATCCTGGGTGGGTAAGCCCAACGGACGTCCAGTGCCAAAGAGTATTTCCTACGTATTTGTGGACAGGTAGGGGAAGTCTTGAAGACGAAGCGAGACCTAGCAGTGGTTCCCGGCTCCATGCAGGGAGTTCTTGTGCCCACATCTGAACCTGGCGAGTTCTGAGAGGCAGAGGTGGGGTGGATGACGATGGTGAGCTTCTGGGCAGGTCCCATCTTCCTTAAATTAATACTCCTTGGACAGACTCAGCAGCAGGGCAGGAATTTGTTAAATTACATAAACATTATTGTGACCCGTAAAATTCAATGAATCTCGGCCTGTTTACCCGCGGCTGGCTTTAATGTTTGCACAGTGTAATTTAATGTGTCAATTTGCTCTCAAATAAAAAACATCTGGTCCTCTGACACGGCAAAGAAACTGAAGAGCTGATGTTCACAACCAGTTAAAAGCCCTAATCAGAGATGATGGTTAGGGGGAAGGAAGGGCCAGGGACTCAGCAAAGGAAGCCAGCATTGTTCGGACCCATTCCTGGCCTGGTGACAAGCCTCGGTTTGTGAGTCTGTAAGGTCAGTAAATTTTATCCTAATGAGAATTAAGAAAAGCTGAGAAGAGCTCATACCCTCTTTAACTGGCACCCATTGTACAAGTAAATTTCCTGTGGCTGTTCCTGCCAATATTGACATTCATACTATTGGATTTTTAGCAATCTTATTATTTTGTAATTGAGAAGAGCAGAAAGAAAATTACACTTCCCTCTGCAGAAGATCTCAGCTAATGTACCTCTTCTATACTAGTCAGCGTGGCCAGGCCGTCTCCCTCCGGATTCCCCAGGAGTTGGTGGAGCTTGGGAGAGGGGGAGGTGAGATTCCCCGAGTGTGTGCTTTTCCAGTGAGATCATGTATCTTGGTTTGGTCTCCACTAAATAACGATAGGACTGATTCCTGCAGACGGAGGCCGGACTTGGCACGCAGGTTCTGAGTTGGAGGCGCTGACCTACATAGGAAAGGACAGGGGAAGCTGATTTCTCCTGTGAGACAGGTCAGGGCTTAAAAGCCTTTCAGGGGCCTCATGGGGCCACTGTGGGGGGTGTTGATCGGTCCTGACCGCTGGCCCCCCAGCCGGAACTGGGTGGGCAGAGGTGGCCCCGAGGGGCCGCTGGGTTGCACCGTCCATTTCATTTCGCAGCACCCTCTTCCTTTCCTCCGAGACGTCCTGATGAAAGAGAGGCCAGCCCAAAGCCCAGGCAGCCACCCCGCTGGAAGGAGTGGAGCCTGCTTTCCTAGCCTAGCAATGATGGGGTCAGAGCAAGTTCAAGCTTTGCTTTAATTGAGTAGAAGATAGTTCTTCCTTAAGGGAGCCCTGAAATAATGCTTCAGCCGAGCAGAATGACTTCCCATATTGTCGGAAGGGATTAGCCAGGCTGGTTTGTAAATAAAGAGTGATCCTTCTTCCCCCTCGAGGACAAACCGATCATATTTTCTTCAGGTCAGCAGGGACTGGGTTTGCTCTAATCAAATCCTTGACATTTCACTAGGATTCCAGGAGTTCCATGTTTTCTGTGATTGAGCCCTTGGTAATTACCCATTTACCTAAACAATTGCTATTTTCCAAATCCAGAACATTTGAGGGAAGTGGAATAAAGAGATGTCTGTCCAACATTGTGGGGAGGAGGAGGAAGACCGGTGTGGGGATGCAGAAAGGAGGAGGGTCTCTTGAGGTTGAAACAATAGCATCTTAATAAACACCCCTGGGGGCCGGTCTCAGGACCACCAGACAGTTTTCCTAATTTCTTCATACTTCCATTCATTTGGGTAACAACAATTTTTTGAGGCCCTCGCCAGGTTCCCCAAGACTATAGTAGTCCGTAAGTACAGAGTTGGATACAGCCTGCTCCCGCCCACTCCAAAGAGCCCCCCTGTCTAATGGAAGAGACCAGTACGTGGGCCGATAATTACCACAAAAATATCCTGAGAAGTAAATATGTAAATGTCATGGAGCCCCAAAGTAAACAGCAGAAAACAAAAACTGAAAACCAATGAAAACCACAACTTTGGGTAGGACAAGGAGGCTTCACAGAGCAGGAGCCCTTGGGTCTTGCGGGATGAGTAGGAGTTGGCCATCATAATAAAATAAGAACAGAAATATCTATACTGAAATGATACAGGGGCTATACTAAGGACCCTATACATTGAATCTCCACAACAAGCTCGTGAGACAGATATTTTTACCCCCACTTGCCGATGGAAGCTAAAGCCCAGAGAAGGGTAGAAGATTCCAGGCTGAGGGAAAGGGCATACTTGTGGGAAAGCAGGGCGTGTTTATGGACAGTGGGGAGGGGCTCCTTTGAGAGGGATAGAAAAGTGACCAGCTCAGATGCTGGGATCCTCACCAGAACTAAGACTCCCTCCCAACGTTCAACCGCCGAATGATCTAATCATTGCCTCACCCCCCACCCTGCTCCAGCTCCTAGGGAAGCAGGGGAAACTCAGTGGCACCCAGCTAGAAGCACCAGAGCCAGCCTCACACCATAACCCTCCCCGCCCTCCTCCATCTCCCCATCTCCGTAAACCAGGTGATGCACCAAACCCAAGGGGTGTTGTCTCACTGCACTGAGTGGGGTAACCCCTCCAGCTCCCTCCAGAAAGCCCCCCACACTGGGGCACGAGACCCCAAGCCTGAACCAGCACCAGGAGGGGCAGGGTGAGAGCCTGTCTACTGATCCACAGAGAAGGGTTCTTGCCTTTCATGTTCGCTTCCGCATTCTTGAATGTTCTCCATTCGCATCCCTTCCTATTGAACAATTCTCCCCTTACTGGAAAAAAAAAAATCCTGCAGCTTGTGTCCACTCCAAACACAGATGACAAGAAGTCTTGGAAACCTAGCCTAAAGAAACACTAAGCAAACTGTTCCCCAAACAAGCCTTTCGTCCTGACCTTTGTAAGCCAAGAGCTCCACTTTATAACTTGGGAATGCACAAATATTTACAGTTGTAGGGAAGAGAGCCAATGTCTGCTGGAGGGTCCCAGGGTTGGGAGACAGCTGAGAGCTCATCTAGCCCGGCATCCCAGGCACTGGGGGATGCTCTTTGCAGAATCCCCTGCCAGATGGTCACTCGGGCTCTCCTCGCATGCCTCCAACAATGGGAAGGAAGGCCATCACACTCTGAGAAAGCTTCTTCCATTGATCTGCTCATTGCAAAGTTCTGACAACCAACCAGAATTGCCTCCCAGTAATTTCACCCAGGTCCTCAAGGCTGGAGTATCTTAATACCCATGACAGCCTTTTGAAGTCTGGGAGTCAGCCTCCCTGTCTGTCTTCCTCTGTCTCTTCTTCCTTGGGTCCTTCGTTCGTTGCTTGGGGGACCTCCCTTGTGCGCCCCTCACTGCCGGGGTCACTCCCTTCACAACATACACCCTCGCTGATTGATGCCCATCTTTAGACATGACCCCCCCAATCTATCACAGGACGCTGAGTTTCTTACTATGATCAGAGTCCTGCACCACTCCTTTCTCCTCCCTAAAACTCAGCGTAGCTCACCAGGCAGCAGAATCAAGGTAAAAGGGAAGGGATGCAGTTTCCTTGAACTCCTGCCACACTGGGTATTGTTTCTTATACTCTGTAAACACTTGATGCCCAGAACAACCCTAGGAAGTAGGTACTCCTCTCCTTGTTTCGTGTATGCAGGAACTTGGGTTTCTGACACAGAACTGAAAACAAGGAAATAAGCAAAGCAAGTCTTCCACGAGTCTGAAGGAGAGGGGAGAGAGCTGGCCAGAGCCAATGGACTCTTAATTTGCATTCATTTCCACCAAGATGTATTCAGTATCGGGGAAACGTGATTTTAAATCTTTGCATAGCCGCTCGCTACCTGGGGACTTTGGGCAAGTTAGTTGACTTCTGAAAGCCTACAGTGACCCACCTGTCCCTGTCCAAGACTGGCCAGGTTCGAAATGCCAGTTTCCATGTCCCGGGAGACCCTTTAGTCCCAGGCAAAGTGGTGTGGTCGATCACTGTATGAAGCCAACCTCCTCGTAAGATAAGGAGAATCATACAAGTTGATGCAGAGTTTAGCTGAAATGATCTATGGGAAAGACCCAGTTGTGTGACTGGCCTCCATCAGACATTCAGCTTATGTCTCGTTTAACGTGAAAGCCCGGTGAATTGTGGCAGATGAGAAGGAAGTAGAGGCCTGAGGTGTGGCCATGAGCAGTGGCACTGGAAGACAAGTTTTTATAAAAAACACAAATGGGGACACTGGCAGAGGGTCTCCTGCTCTCTGCAGTAGAAATATCCTGCTGTGGTTCAATTAGGCATGGTCATTGTTAATCTCAAATGGGACTCCGGGACACAAAGAAAAAGCTAAGTCTTGTGCATTATCCTGTCTGATAGGCAGAGCAGGGTGGAGCCCCTTGTGGCCTAAGTGCCACACAAAATTTGATACGGGCTCCGGTTCCTTAAGGGTAAGCCTTCAGCTGCCCTATCGGGGCAGTCCCCAGTCCCCAGTCACCCGGTGCGTGAACTGCAGACTCACCCCTCCTGGGAGCCTCTCTTCAGGACTCTCTTCCTCCACCCCTCCACTGTGCTGGGCGACTGCGGACAAATTGTGCTCACGCTTCCGGTCCTGTCTCCTCATCTGTAAAATGGGGAAGAGAAAGCAGACAAGGTGTTGTCTAACAGAGAGGCAGCGGAGTGGAGCGGTCAAGGGCATGGATGCATCCCCCCACTGGCTGTGTGAACTTGGGCACGCCGGTCTGCCCCTCTGTGTCCTGAGTCCTTGACAAAGTACTCAGTCTTATCATGGCCTGCTCTCTGACACAGCCATTCAGCATCCCCCCACCCCTGCGCCCCCTCACCAAGGGTTAAGGCAGCAGAAGCGTTGGGATGGTGGTGTACGTTCCCTTCCCCTCCCCACTCTGCTGGCTCATGTTGAACTTGAGGCAGACTAAACCCTCCTGATTTTTTTTATGTGAGTTGCACTCAGGCCAGGTCTCCCTCATCCTGTTCTTGTGCAATGGATTTTTGGAAACGGCATTCAAGACATTAGATTTATTGATGTTAAATTTCATCTGGTTGCTTTTGACCCAGCATTCTCGACTGTCGAGCTCATCTTGAACCTTAATTCTCTCATCCCCTCCAGCGTTGAGTCATCTGCAAACTTGATGCACATGCTTCCCATGTCTTCATAGGAACGTTGGCTTAAAAAGGCTATTTGTATAGATAAAAATAGAGACAGAGATACAGGCTGCCCTACAAAGCGAGAGGGGGCCTCGGGTACGAGGCTCAGCAATGGGGATGTTGTTTTGTGGGAAGCAGGGACTCATGGCCCTCCATCAGCATTGAAGCCTTTGCTCTGTGTACCCACTTGGCCCCCACTCCTTTCCTGCCCCTGGATTCCAGAGTGTTCTCGGTGATGACCATGGAGTTCTCCCTTCAGCCCCCCTGACCATGGCCCCTCCCAAACTACCAAATCCGCAGGGATGGTCTGAGTCCCTGCCTGTCTGCACCTGACACAGCCCCAAAGCCAAGTCCTATCCAATCCCCCCCCCCCATGCTTCTCAAACTGATACCACTCCCACCTTTGGTCTTTGCCAAATACCTGCTGTTAATCCAAGAAATCAATTCTCAGTCGAAGGTCAGGGACCACAATATCTTACTGTGTTTCCCGCTCAGATGTTTCTGTTTTAACAGGAGCCCTCACTGTCCACACAGCGAGGGCAGAGCAGGGGGTCGATCCATTATTGGCCACCTGTGGTCTTGCGGGGCTCCGCACTCAGTCCAGGGCCCCCGCGGGCATCCTGGATCACAACATGGGGCACACAGCACGGTTCCTAGGTGTGACTGCAAGTCGCCGCAGGAAGGCTCAGGGCACTCTATTCAAGGTCGCAGAGAAAAGTGAAAGCAAAATTCTAGAAGTACTTCCTATCGCGAGTGGTTTAAATAAAACCCCAACAATTTCTGTTTCTCCAGGTAATTTGACAGCTCTCTGGTATTGTGCCAACCAGGTGGCCACTGGTCGTAGGGCTTTCTGAAACCCCATGCCCACTCCCCACACAGACATGGCCATGGGCACCAGGCTGAGGGCCCCGGGCCCAGGACAACCCGCTGGCTCGGTGAGCTCAAGCTAATCCCTCTTTGATATCCCTGGTACCAGAACCTTTCTATTTTTACCCAGAGGGTTCCCTTGTAGGGAAGAGTTTGTTGCTGTCCCTGATGATGATAAAGTTTTCCCTCGTTGAGTGCCTACTAGGTGCCAGACGTTGTACCAGAACCTCTGAACAAACCATAGATTATCTTTCAACAAAGTTAGGAAGCTGGGTTTTATTAGTCCCATTTTATAGAGAAGTAAACTGAGGCCCATAGAGATCAAGTGAATTGCCTGGGGCCACAAGAAATAGTGGAATTAGAATTTGAACTGTCGTCTCTCCATTCTAATGTCCACTGCAACCATGGCTTTGTTTCTGTAGCTTTCAGAGAACTCACACTGTTATTCTCTTTGGACCCAAGGAGTTCTGTGAGAAAGACAGGAAGCCAAGACAGGACAGCATCCCACCCATCACTCGTGCGAGTCCTGTGATGAGGATCAAGACTATAGGGGATCTCGTAGAGTTGGGACCCAGCTCTCTGGCTGGTAAAAGGGTGAATTCAGGGGGATCCCTACCATTTAGAAGCAACCCAGTGATGCCCAGGAGAGGAAAGCCTTCTTTGCCTTGGGGAAGGTAGGGGTGTCAGGGGGGCAGTCCTGGGTGGCGGGGGGAAAGCTTTAAGCATATATGGATTCCAGTATGTTCCAGTCTTTACTGTCTCCGTAACTTGGGTCCACTGTTTATTTTACCTTCCTGGGCCACCATTTCCCCATTTGTACCTGGGGGTGATGAGTGCTTGGATGAAACTGGAGAGGTGAGCAGGTTCTGTAATCCCTTCGCACAGTCCAGGAATGTCTTGCGTGCCTAATACGCACTCGCTAATTTTTTGTAGCTCCGTCACTATAATAACCTACATTTCAATAAGTTGCTCATCCCCCATGGAGGCAGTCTTGTCCCCATTGTACAGATGGGGAAGCTGGGTGCCAAAATGACCCAGACTTGGAAGGTCCTGGGTAGAGCCAGACCTGGAGCCCCCCGACCGCACAGCATCTCCTTGTCCTCATTATGCTCAACTTCGTCTTACTCTGGAGTCCAGATTCCCAATTGCGTGTCCCAATTGCTGGGGGTCTTATTAAGCTGCAGGTTCTGAGCCGAGAGGACTGGCTGGGCCTGAGACTCAGCATTTCTAGCCGTCCCCCAGCTGACCGCGCTTTGCATAGGATGGGCTCTTCCCTCCAGTGTTGGAGTGGGGGTGGCCCTGGAGCAGCCTCAGAGAAACAAACAGCTAATCCTGGGGGGCCTTGAAGCAGGCTTCTAAGTGTCACCCCACAGGAAAAGCCTGTAGCCCCACTCTGTCTCCAAAGCAGCGCCCTGATGGACAGACGGTGCTGGGGAGGTGGGGTCTGTGAGCCGCTTCCCAGCAGGGTCTCTGCGCCAGGCAGGACTGCCCTCCTGCTCGTGCTCTCCTTTTGCTTCCTTCTGGCTGCTTCTGTCAGAGCCTGACAGTTACAGCAAAACCATCTTGCTCTCCCGCACCGAGCCCCCCCGCTCCGAGGTTGGGCTCGAGCCCCGACAGCCTGTGGAGAGGGAGCTGACATTTGTCTTAATTGGAGTTACCGGTGTAAATCCCACCCGTCCCCTCCCCGAGCCCTCGGCCTTTGATGAGCGAGGGGGCTCTGAACACAGAGAGGCTCCTAATCTCCCCGGGGATACATGGTGTTATTAATGCTGGAAGGAAATATTCCGTCTCGTCAGCAGAGAAAGTGAACTGGAGGTGAGTGGGGAAAAAAAAAAAACAGTAAAGGAAAACACGGGCTGCAGGGGTGAGAAGGGGAGGGACACCCCGGGGCATCTGCCTCACCCCTCCAGGGCCAACAGCAGCAGGGCCATCCCCTTCCCCCAATCTTCCAAAACCAGCCTCTAACCCAGAGGTTTTCAAACTCAGCTGCACAAGTCACCTGGGAGCTATAAAATTTGCTCATGTCTGGCCCCACCCCCAGAGATCTTTATTTAATTGGCCTGGGTGTGGACTGTAGACATTGGGTCTGTAAAGCCCTAAGTGATTCTAACGTCCAAGCTGCAGGAGGACTGCTAGTCTCATATCAGCTTCCCTGGGAAGCCTCCCCTGATTAGTGCTGACCCATTTATGGGCCCAATGGAAACAGCTCGTCATCTGAGTAATCGACACCATTCACAATCCGGCCAGCCCAGCTAGATCTGCACAATTGTCTGGTTAGCAGGGTGCAGATATCACCCACACCGGTGTCATTTGGTTGGAGAATGTGCCAAAGGAGCTCATTTCTTAAAGTTCAAGCAAGGATGTGCACCTGCTGTACGGCCACTGAATCAATCCAGTCATTTTGCCAACATTTATGGAGCACCTATCATCAGCACAGAGCTACGGGAGATTTGAAAGTATATGGAAGTCACGCTCACTCTTATGTAGTGCCTGACAAGGATAGATTGGACAAGACCATAAATAGCAATAATAAAAACGAAACCTGGAGGTGATAGGCTGTGGGTTAGGGAAATAAACAGACAATGAAAATGTATCCAACACTTGGGCTGTATCACGCAAGGTCCCAGTTGACTTATTTTGCTATGTCACCGCAGTCGATGACAGCCCTAAAAAGGAGAAGGTATTATTCCCATTTTACAGATGAAGAAGCTGAGACTCAGAGAAGTCAGTGGCTTTCCTAGGGTCACACAGCTAGTGTGTGTTGTGCCTAACTCCAAAAGGGAAGTGAGAAGATGCTTCTATTTGAGAAGACGAGGTATGGTTCTGGTTAGGGGCATCTGGGAGAATCTTTAGGAGGACCCAGGAGCTCACAACACAAACACACCACCGCTGAGGTGCCTTGCGTAATGAGAGGAGGTAGCCTCAGTGGGCAGCGATGTCCCAGATGAAGCTAGAGGGGAGCAGATTATGCAGCAAGATATCTGGAAGATGAGGGCAGGGCTGGGGGAAGTTGGGAAAGGAGGGTTTCTCTGGGGGATGCAAGCTCAGAGCACTGAGGGGATAAAAGTGTGGTAAGGGAGAGATAGCAGAGTGGGAGACTTCTGTTCTGGGTACAAACTGATTAAAACAGGAAGGGGAAGCACAATCATCTCGCCACTCTGAGAAGGTGGGCCTGGCCCTGTCTATGTGGCTGAGTTGATGACAGATTCCAATCTCTGTAGACACAGGGCTTGGCTGAGAGTAGATGCACAAACCAGTCAAATGACACCCTGGACAGGCAGGATGAGGTGGGCAAAGAGCCAATGACTGTTTTTCTGACACTAATGCCCACTTGTCACTAGTTGACTATAATATTTATAGTTTTTGAACATCTGCCACAGGCAGGCATGGGTGATTCCTGTCCTGGAAGAGATAAAATTTCTGGGAAAATGGGGTAATGGAACTAATCTTCAAAGATGAGGATGGTGATAGGGGCAGTGATGATGGTAGTGGGGGTGATGGTGATGGTGGTGATGAAGTATTGGTAAGGGTGACAATGGTGGTGGTGGAGTTGATGGTTATGATGATGGTGGTGGTGATGGTGGTGATCTTGATGGTGATCATGGTGATGGTAATGATAGCGGAGCTGTTGGTCATGAAGGTGGTGGTGGTGATGGTGATGGTGCTGATGGGGAGGTAATGATCATGAAGGTGGTGGTGGTGGTGATGGTGCTGATGGGGAGGTAATGATCATGAAGGTGATGGTGGTGATGGTGATGGAGTTGATGGTCATGATGAGGGTGGTGGTGATCATGATGGTGATCGTGGTGATAATGATGGTGGAGCTGATGGTCATGAAGGTGGTTGTGGTGATGGTGATGGAGTTGATGTTTGTGACGAGGGGGGTGGTGATAATGATGTGATCATGATCATGCTAATGATGGTGGAACTGATGGTTATGAAGGTGGTCATGGTGATGGTGATTGTGCTGATGGTGATGATGGGGAGGTGATGATCATGAAGGTGGTGGTGGTGATGGTGATGGAGTTGATGGTCATGATGAGGGTGGTGGTGATAATAATGGTGGTGTTGGTAATGGTGGTGGTGATGTTTGAATGATTTATGCCCAGGTGGCTGCTATCTCTAGCCTTTCTCCTGACTCACACTTTGCAGTTCTCTCATTGTCATCCCCTCGTGTGTTATGAAGACCTGTGACACTCCAAATGTCCACACTGAAACTTGTTTTTCCTCCTTTACCTCTGCAGCTTGAAGAACAGCCACTAGTCAGCCAGTCATCAGAGCTGGATGCCCAAGTCAGTTGAGACTCCTAACTCTTTCTCATCCCCTATATTTCTCAGTTGGTTACCAAGTCCTGATGATTTGGCCTCTTAAATATCTCTTGAAGCCCACAGTCCCCTGTCCATCTCCCCAGCTCCTGCCATCCTTGAGGTCATATCACTCTCCTGCTGGACTATGGGAATAGCACCATGATAGACCTCTGACCTCTGAGTTCAACTGGCCTTTCTCTAAGCCACCTTTCATCTCACCACCAGAACTGACCTTCTCTCAAGCAGATTCAACGATGCTACTGGCCAAGGTCAATGCCATCTCTGGATCACAGAGAAAGAGCACAGCGTAGTTGGCAGGCACAGTCAGCCTTAATCCTAATCCAGCCACATATCTCCAGTCCCATGACCTTGCAGCTCTCTGCTCTTGCTTCCTCTCCTTTGCTCATACTAGTACTTCTGTCTTGGACACCTTCTTCTTCTCCTCTGGTGCATTTCTTCTTAGTCCCTAATGAAGCTTTCCCCTGGCCTCCAACTCAGTGAGCAGTGTTGGTCTCCCTCTGCTATGCACTCGTCTACTACCTGCAGCCTTGCTTATCCCACTACGCTGCAACCCATTTTTTGTTCATCTGCCTCCTCTGCTGTGCCATGAGTTTCTCCAGGGAAAAGGACCTGCTTTCTCATCTCTGAATCCTGAGGGCCTAGCACAGGTACATACAAGGTGCTTCCTGAATTAGAGACCAGGAATGTTAATCTCAGCTGCCTGTGTGGTGCCCAAAACTGCAGAGAGCTGTGTCTCCTATCATCTCATTTGATTCTCATTATCTTCATGCAGGGTTGCAGGTGACATTTGAATTTTTCTACTGATGAGAACACAGATTCAGCAAAAAATGGTGAGATGACTTGCTTGAGGTTGCCCAGGAAGATAATGAGCAAGTCAGTTTAGGTTTCAGGTGTCTTGACTCCTGTGTGGGAAATGTGTTGATTTCACACCAAGAAGTTCATTTCCTTTTCTCTGAGAAACATTTGAGACTGAGAAGTGACTCATGTATACAAGACCCACCCACTCTGAACACTAGATACTTATGTATAGGGAGGGAGAAATGGCCCCGGATTCCCAGGTAAAGATAGAAACTGAACACAAGCATCTTAAAGGCACAAACCCCAAAGTCTGAGGAAAACAAGACAAGAGACAAGAGTCACAAAAATTTGGAAGCTGGAAAGCAGGTAGAGAAGTGGTAACTAACTTAGCAGGAGAAATATTAAGCACGCCTAAGTTGGTATTGGAAAAAGCTAAGAACCAAATTGATTTACACAGTACAACCCTCAAAAGCCTCAGGAACTGGAAACATCAGGTACTTCTGGAAGCAAGTGAAGAGAGGGAGGTAAAAAGAAAGATTACTGCATGAAGGCAATTTACCCAGGGGCAATTAGAACTCTCTCTGTTCCTTACAGCTAGGCAACTATCTATTTCTTCCCATGACCAAAGCCTGGAGATAAGATCTCTGCATGAAGATGAGGCAGATGAGGCACAGCTGAGGGTGGAGGTGGAGGCCTGAGCTGAAAACAGGGAATGGAGAACATCTGTATGTTTAATGTCGAGGTAGCATAGCCAGCTTCTTCCAGTTGCTCCCAGTAAGCTGCATCTGGATTACACTGTCCAGACAGACACTGGAAGTCTCTTCTTTGAAGGAAAAGAATAGCCCAAGAAGAAAGATCCATAGAGTTTAAAATTTAACTCTTTCACACTTTGATCAGAAAAGGACTGAAAAATGGAGATATCAACCAAAACGGAAGGGGGGGGGTGAACTAAGAAAGAGGAAAACAAGAAACAGACATAGATGCAAAGGGAATCCCCCAAATGATGGTTATGGGAGAGACCAGGATGACAGTCATGACCCGGGCAGAGATGGTAGCCAGTCTCAACTGGAAAAGATAAGAAAACCCCATGAAACACTGTTCATGAAAATGAAACAAATAGAAAAATGGATGTGCATTAATATATCTAACTCTCTTCAGAAAACTAATGGCCATTTTGAATGTTGAGTGAATAAATTTAATAGCAAACTGTGCAAGCAACAGGGAAAAAAAAGCAACTATCAACTCCAAAAAACATGAAAGGTGTCAGGAAGGAGAAAGGAATCTTAGTTTACTACATGAATCAGCTTTAAGTAGTAGTAGTTATTTCATCATAATGATAGCAGTGACTATCCATCTAAGTGAATTAACTATATGACTAGGAGGATGGAGACTAGGAGATGTGCAAGTGTGTATCAGATGTATGTGTGTGAGGGGAAGAGCTGAAACCCACGGTTCCATAATGGAAAGTCCATCAACAATGCTTAAAATAGAAATATCAAGAAATAGTAATGCAAACATGGAATATAGAATTATGAAGGTAAGTATTAGATGAAATCATTCAAAAAGTTGCAAGGGTCAGTCTATGAAAGAGGGATACTGGTGAATGCTGTTTTCCTTAAACTTTGTAGAACTAGTCAACTTTAAACTGCATGATTGTAAACTTTAACTTTTTTTTTTTAAGTAACATAAATACTTGACAAAACAACTAAAAAGCACAGGCATTAGAATCAGATACTGTCAACACTCTTAACTGGGTGACCACAGACAAGTTGAGTAATCTTTCTGAATCTGTTTCCTCATCTGTAAAATGGGGATAAAAACACACTGCACATGATGGCAGTGAAGATAAAATGTGGTAAGTATCTAAAGTGCTAAGCACTAGTGTGTTCTCAATAAATGTTTGTTGAGTGTCAATCAAGACAGACAGTTGTCTGTATTTTTGTTTGTTCGCCTGACAAATGTTCCTTCTCCACTCTATACCTGTCAGAGGTTGTTTTCATCTATTTATTTGTTGTTGTTGTTGTTTATCTCAGTGTTGTCATTAGTGGTCCCCCTGCTTCTGGCCCCCACCTTCTCAGATTAAGGCCGGAAATACAAATTCACAGATTCACAATGAGGAGTGGGGTGGTGGGTAATTCAGTCTCTCCTTTTCAAACCACATAAACGCGTCAAGTTCACTTCTTGTTTTGGCCTTTCTTCCTGTACCTCCCCAACCCCCCTCCCCTGTAGCCACTTTTACTTGCAGCCTCCCAGTTCCCTCTCCTTTGACTCTCTCCTTTCCCCTTGCTTAACCATGCAGAACCCCTCCTTCCTTCCTTCTCTGCCCTTGCAGATCATTACACTCTCGACTCTCCAGCCTAGAGGCAGGAGGCCTGAACCTGCAAACACACCCTGGCAGCATTGGTGGGGGGAGCAGGGTGGAGGGAAGGACTCCTGGGAAAGGGGCTGGGGTTTCCAGCTGGGCTTGTGGCTCTGCCCCTGGCTCAGTAGGAACATCATCAAATCTGTCGCCTTCCTTGATCCTTCTCCCCAGCTCCAGCCACACATTGACAGGGGCTCCCTGGCATCTCTACCTCAGTTTCTCCTGGTGCATAAGTGGACACTGAACTTATCACTCACCTCTCCAACATTGTTTTCCCTGTGTTTTCTCATCCTGTCTTTGACAGTTGGGAGATGGTGGTGCTGTTCTATGGAAGATGGGATCTGGGGAGGAGGAGCTAGTCTGGGGAGGGTTCAGGGAGTCTTGACTTCATTCATGTTGACTTTGAGGTATAGATAGATACTCAATAGATAGTTGGATCCAGTGGTCTGGAATTCAAGAGAGAGACTTGAGGGTGGGAGAATAGAGACCCGAGGACCTAGCCCCCAACTGAAGAAGCTACCAGAAGACACAGATGGGGCTCAGGGACTGACCGGAAAAGGACCAAGCATGTTGAATGAGAAGGACAGAGAGCTGAGGGATGAGCCCTGGGGATACCTCTCCTTAGAAGTGAGTGCAGAACCTACTGAGGAGTTCAGAACGGGTTCCCACAAGGATCCTGGGAAAAGTCCTGCATGAGTACCACCTCTGAAAGCCTCCAAAGAATGTCTCAAGAAGGAGGAAGTGGTCAACCTTCTCGAATGCTGCAGGGAAATCGGGTGAGAGAGAGTGAATCATGTTGGTGTCACAGAGGCCACAATGACCTTGACCAGGGAAGTCCCTGGGGTGGGGGCAGGGAGCCAGACCACACTGAGTGAAGGGGTGGGTGGGGAGGAAGTGAAGGCAGTGACAATAAACAACTCCCAGGAAAGGTGGCTCAGAGAGAAAGGCCTGGTGATCGCCCTGCAGCCCAGAGGGTTTAAGCACTACTGGAAAGGAAACAAAACATGTTAGAAACCATGGAGAAGGTCCTGGTCCCAGAGAGATGCAAAGGTGCGCTCCCAGGCCCAGGACCAACCACAGGAGGGATGGGCCCAAGGGAGAGACCCTCGGGAAGGGGAAGGACCTGGACGGGGTTCCCTCCCACAAGGCAATCTTCAAACTACCTTTGTTTTTCCAAAAGAATTTTCCAATGCTATCGTTTGTGAAGCACCTAATTCTATCTCCCAGGCACGGTTCTGGTTGTGTCATGTATATTATTTCTAATCCTGCTGGAATCTGGGAGATAAGCACTTACAAAACTCATTTTGCCTGTAAGAAAATTGAGCCTGAGGAAATTTAGTATCTAGTGCATGGTTACCTGACCAGGGAGTACCTTCCAAGATGCCAGCCCAACTCCAAGGAATTCCCCAAAGCATCCCACAGTGCCCTCTGGCCTCCTAGCTCTGCCACCATGAACTCCGAATTACTCAGCCACACCTGCATGAGCTCTCTTGCTTCTGCTCGGAATGCCCCAGGTCTGTTGCCTGCCACTCAGGAGGAGACTCGTCCTTCCAACGTTCCCACCTTCCCTGACCAATCTTCCTCACCCCCTGTTATGGTAACATACCACATCCATGCGTTTGTATGCCATTGGCTATGTTGTGTTGAAATGATCTGTTTTGGTTTTTTTTTTCTCTACTCCACACCCCAACACTGGCTTGTGAGTACCTCGTGAGCAAAGCCCCCACCTTACCTGTCTTATCCGCAGCTCCCAGACAAGCGCCCAGCAGATGGTAGGGCCTGGAAAAGAGTTTCTCAGATGAGTTCATGATAACTTCCTTTTAAAAAATCAACAAGGACAATTTGGGCATGAAAACTGATAACGAGGGAGAAATATTTACAAACCACGTATCTGACAAAGGACTATCTAGAACGCATAAGAACACTCAAAACTTGACAGCAAGAAAGAAAACAATCCAATTAGAAAGTGGGCCAAAGACATGAAGAGGCATTTCACTAAAGACAGACGGATGGCGAATGCGCACCTGCAGAGACAGCCAACATCATTAGCCATTAAGGAAATGCAAATTAAAGCCCCAACAAGACACGGCCACCTACTCACCAGAATGTTAATACAAAATTTAAAAGTAGCGACAATACAAACGTCGGCGAGGACGCAGGGAGACAGATCCCTCACCCAGGGCTGATGGGAACGTGGAGGGGGGCAGCTGCTCTGGAGAAATCTGGCGGTCTCTTGAAAGACTAAATGTACACACGCCATACGGCCCGGCACTGGCACTCCTGTGCACTTAGCCCTGAGAAATGGAAACCTGTCTACCCAAAGCCTGGGCATGACTGCTCGAGGCAGCTTTATGAGCCACAGCCACAAACCAGCAGCAGCCACCATGTCTTCGACAGGTGAATTGGTTAAACAAATTTGGTATATCCACACCGTGAATACTGCTCAGCCATGAAAATGAATGAAATGCCGCTACATACAACGTGGATGGAGCTCAAGATCGGTACGCAGAGTGGAGAAGCCCAGTCCATGTATAGAACATTCCACTTATAGAACATTCTAGAAATGACAAAAGTACAGAGATGGAGAACAGATTAGTGGTCTCCACGGACTAAGGATGGTGGTGGAAGGTGCAATGTAACTATGAGAGAATAACACAGGGGAGATATTTGTGGTAAGAGAGGGGTTCTGTATCTTGGCTGCAGTGATTACAGGAATTTATTATTCACAGACATTGCCCCAATATCAGTTTCTGGTTTTGACATTGCCCTATAGTGATGTAAGATACAACCGTCTAAAGACGGGTGAAAGGCCCGTGGGACCTGTTATCTTTGCAACTTCCTGGGAATCTGTAATTATTTCAAAATAAAATGGTATAATTAATTAATTATAGTAACAGATTATAACCCATAGTAAAGAAAGAATCCTTGAATCTAAACTGAAATAAATAAATGACTTAGTAAATGAGGAGAAGGGAAAGCTCTTACTTGCAGAAGGATTCCAACCAGTAAATATAGAAGGAATGTTGGAATTAGAATCACCTATGGCAACCACCACAGCAATAACTGCTTTGGGCAAGGACTGTCCGCAGATGCTAGAATGGTGAGCAAACGTGTGATGAGAAATGAAATATTTATGTAATCTCGAGAAAACTTCTCACAAGATACTTAACACTTTATAAAGGGAAAGGGAATGACTTTGCAGTGGAGAAACTTGGCAGACCCCACCTGAGCCACATGATCAAGGCTAAACTCACCAGCGAGGGGACCAATCATCATCCTGCTCTTCCTGATACAATGCACTGAGAAGGACCGCATCATCTTTGCGTCAGCCTGCCAAAATTGCATAACCTGAGCCTTATCAGGAGGAAACACCATCAGACAAACTCATACCGAAGGGCAGTTGCAAACCAACTGGCTGATTCCCTGCAAAAATGTTAAGGTCGTGAAAAACAAAGAAAGGCCAAGCAACTGTTCCCAGTTAAAGGATCCTGTACAAAGAGACACGGCAACTGAATGCAAGTGGGATCCTGGGTCAGAGGAAGGATATTAGTGGGACAGTTGGTGAAATCTGAAAGAGGTCTCTAGATTAGATACTATTGTGGAAATGTGAATTTCCTAATTTTGACAACTATACTGTGGTTATGTAAGAGAATGTCTTATTAAGGAAACACATGCTGAAGTATTTAGAGGCAAAAATATTTAATTTACTCAAATTTTATATTATACATATATGTTTGCACACACACGTATATGAGCATGTATGTGTATACACATGTGTATACATATATGAGTACACAGTTACATGCAGAGAGAGAATTATAAAATAAATTATAAAGCAAATAGACAAATGTGACATGTTAACATTTGGGAATGGCTTTGTATCATTTTTGCAACATTTTTTTAACCAGAAAATATTGGGGCGCCTGGGTGGCTTGGTAGGTTAAGCCTCTACCTTCGGCTCAGGCCATGATCTCAGGGTCCTGGGATCTGAGCAGGGAGCCTGCTTCCCCCTCTCCCTCTGCCTGCCTCTCTGCCTACTTGTGATCTCTCTCTCTCTGTGTCAAATAAAAAAAGAATCTTTTAACCCTAAAATATTTTTATAAAGTTTAAAAATAAGCAATTCATGGGGAAGAAGTTGGTAGGACTTTTCACATGTAAGGGATGGCTGTTACTCATCTAATTGGCCTTTCAGAATGGCTGATTCAGAATCCGGTCCTCAAGAATATCCCCCAGGATGGCCGGGCGGCCTGACATTGCCAACTCGGGCTTCGGGGTTAGAGGAGGAAGGCGCACTGCTGTCCTCCACCTACCTCCCTGGTGCCACCGTGGACTTACAAAGCCAGTCCTGGTCCAGCAGAGATGGGCAAAGGAGATTTTTCTGGCTTTCTAGATCTTTCCAATCTCTCCTACTTTTTCTCTCCAAGCCACTTCCTTCCTGGAGGAACTGAAGGCTCCAGTCAGACATGGCTTGTTTAGGAAGGCAGGGCTCACCCTGTCTCTGGGAGGGCCTCGGCCAGAGTAGCAGCAGGTCGGTGGGACCAACTTCAGTTCTGCTCCTTACTGGGAACCAGCTGCAGCCTGATGTGGCTTGGGGCCTCTCCTGCCTCCCGGCCTGTACTCACTACATCTCACACAGCTCAGAGCCAGAACTCAAGAAGTGAGAGGTCTGACTTCCATTCTGCTCTAAACTAGTTGGGCATCCATGAACAAAACCCTTCACAGCTCCGGATCTCACTTCCTCATCCATTATAATGCATCCATTATAACTCTTGCTTCGCTTCTCTCAGAGCTGGCTTAAGGACCTAAAGAATAGAAGGATCCTCTAGAAACATAACGGTGAAGCTGTACTTTAAACCATCAGTGGTCAAGGCTCTCTCTGTGCTGCAGAATAGAAGTTCCACAGATGAAGAAAGGTAGCTTTGGTTGTCCTATCAAATGGGTGAATCATCCATCCCTCCATCCATCCCTCCATCCATCCATCCATCCATCCCTCCATCCATCCATCCATCCATCCATCCATCCATCCATCCATCCATCCTCTATCCACCTGTCTACCCATTCAACATCAATCCATTTACCCTTTCATTCCATCATCCTTGAATCCAGCCAGCCATCTAGCCAGCACTCACTCATCCATCCCTCTGTCCATCCTTTTTCTCATTTGCCAAAGAGTGCCACACACTGGGCTAGATTCTGGGGATTAAATGATGAATGAATCCAAATCACAGTGACAGCTCGTAGTCTAAAAGAAGAACAGGGTGTGTAAATTAAAACAATGCTCTATTTGAAGACTATAAAAGGTGATATTGGAACTTGGCGGAGGAGGTTGAAAGGGGGGCGAGGAGCAGTGATACAAAATGAAGTGACCTGAAAAAGAAAGCTGGAGGGACAGCAATAGAGTATGGTATAGACCAAGGGAGCCGTGGTTGCAAGTTTAAAGCCACAGTGTGGTCCGGGGGAGGGGCTAGGCCCAGTTGGAAAGGAGACCAGGGAGGCGCCATACCGCTGGTGAGGCAGCCAGGCCATAGGGCAGACAGGGCCCTGAGGACCATCCCCAGCAATGCCATCTCAGGTCAGCCCTCTGCCGCTGGGGGAGTGCAGCTTGGCTCCAAACCCTCCACGGCAAGCCAGAGTAAAACTAGTCAGCCCTTGTTGTGTCTGCAGTGATTGGAGACTCATGCTGCTCAGCTCCAACTGGGAAAGTGGGGTTGGCAGGGAAGCTCTCAAGGCCACCAGGTCACGGCGGAGGTGCGGCTGGCCAGGGAAGGTGGCACCCAGGAATCCGGGTGGTCTGCTTAGAATTCTCGATGGTTCCCTGAGTTGGAAAAGCCACCCCTGCTCATGTACAGGCTGTGGCGGGGCAGGGCCCCCGCCCCAGTAAGTTGGGGGTTGGCTCCGTTTCTCCCCGGCCGCCTGCGTGAGGGAAAGCAAGTCCTTTGGCTCCCTCAGCCACAGTTCCCCGATCTGGGAGGATCAGGCTTTTCCCAGCTCTGAAATCTCTCTCCCGGGGCCCCATTCTCGTGAGCAAGCGTGCCTGCTGTTCCCAGTCTTTTCCTGCACAGATGGTCTGGGTGCAGGACATCCCACTGTTAAGTGATCTGACACATTTCTCCTGGCTTGCTTTCTGCCTGGGCCCTCGGATCTCCTTGGGAGTGGTAACCCCTTCCCCCATGGGCCGTGACCTGCCAGTTCTGTCCTGCCCCTGGCTTCCCACAGCTGCTGCTCCTCCGGCACTTGGGGAGCCCAGCAGGCCCAAAACCAGCGTCTGGGAGCAGGGCCCAGGGGGCTGGAGTTCACTGGGACAGAGGCTTCCTGGGAAGTCTAAGCGAGGCCCAAGTTCTCAGGGGTGAGAGTTCAGAGGGAGGGAGAAGGGCATTTCAGGTGAGGCTCAGAGATAGAGTCTGTTGAGCACAAGCACCTCGCCAGAGGTCTGCCTGGGGCCTGGGGACCTAACGTGGAGATTTGAGCTTGATCTCCTGGAATTTATTCTAAACCTTGCTCCTGGCTAAGGTGGCAAATAAAAGTTACACAAATCCTCAGCCAGTAGCTACTGAAACACCCACTGTGGCTGGCCACCTGCCTGTCCGCCCACCTGCAGGGCCTCCGTCTGTCACCTCATAACCACTTCATCTTCCGGCCACGGGCCTCCCACCCGCGAGCCAGACACCCTGCAAGGGGCCCCAAGAGGTACCACCCAATTAGAGCTGCCTTCCATCCATGTGTGCCCTGCCGGGCTTCCTGTTGGGGCCCAGAGCTTCGGGGTCCCTTCTGTCTCTTTGCTCTCCTGGCCTCCTCCGGGCAAGGCCTCAGGCAGTCATCTACACTGCTAGCCAGGCATGTGCAGGGGCTCCAGCCGGATCTCCCCATTCAGGCTTCTGAGCCTTCCTTGTGCAGAAGCCATTCTGCTCCTGGGAAGCCAACCTCCATCTCAGCAGGAGCCATGGTTACCGACCCGTAGTGCACACTCGCTCTGGCCAGGTAGGGTCTGAGTCCTTCCCCTTGCTGTGTCGCTCAAACCCGTGCTCCTGACCCCACCTGCGATGGTTGCTGTCGTGCGTCCGCGTGGCCAGGCCGTAGCACCTGGCAACACTGATCTAGGTGTTGCCGTGAGGGCATTTTGTAGATGCGGTTAGTGTCGACAATCCAATGATTTTAAGAAAAGGAGAGTATCCTCCCGCATCTGGGTGGGACAGACTCAATCAGCTGAAAGGCATTAAGAGCAAAATTGGTTTCCCTGAAGAAGACGAAATTCTGGCTGTGGACTGCAGCTTTGGCTTGTGCCCAAGCTTCCATCTTGCCCTTCACGATGGCCTGCCCTACAGATTTCGGACTTCCCAGCCCCCACAATCACGTAAGCTAATTTCTTTATATATACTCTCCTAATGGTTCTACCTCTCTGGTAGAACCCTATTACACCAGCTAACAGTGACAGGGCCAATGTCACACCCTTAGTAGGGAGGGGGAGTCGGGATTCAAACACAGGCAGCCCAGTTTCTGAACATGGGTTCTTAGTCTGTAGACCATACTATCTCAACAGTGTTCGCACATTGCCTTTGTCTTGATGAAATTCAGAAAGGTTAAGTAATTCGCCCTAGCTCACACAACTTATACACAGATGTGCCAGAATTCCAGCCCAGGTGTGTCTGATTCCAGGGCCTGAGTACCTTCCAGCAGATTCCATGGTGTCCTGGTAGGTGATTAACCATTGGCTCTGTAGCAATGAGTACATGCATACACGTATTATGAATTTCAGGGTTAGAGAGCATCCTAGCACATGACATAAATAATAAAATATACAATACCCTTTATGAGGAATTCCATCTTGTCAATTGATTCTCACAGAATGCTTTCACTATACTTCCTAAACCCTTGTATCCATCGTAAGTTGTTACGGTTGACAAATGTGTGTAGTTTCTACGTACACGTTAGGTGACATTTTCGTTTTCATTAGTGAATTAGATAAAAGTGAAACAAAGAAGACAGTAATTCAACAATGACACAAATGGCTTTTTTGCTGAGTTGGATCATAATTTTGGAATACTGGGAGAGTACGTTCAATTTTTGTGTGCTATTTCCAACGTCATTGCTACAGACACAACTCACTTGTAAGTTTAATCTACATCATTAACATTGTCACCCTCATTCTCCTGAATCTAGACAACCATCAAAAACAATCATGTGGCCCAGATGTGTAGCATTTGCCAATTTCCATGGTGTAACTATTCCCACCACCATGAGCTCCTGAGGAGGAACTGGAGAGACATTGTCCCCACACACCATTACCCAGCATTTCTGCATATGGATTCAATGTGTGTGAACAACCCCAAGAGCGTGGTTCTAAATTGTTATAAAACAAATGGGAAGTGATGAGTTTTTATTAATCAATCCGCTTGTAAGGTTTCTAAAGAACAATCAGCTGACAAACATGTATGAGCTGTCTCAAGCACACTTAAGTTGATACTATGCTTTGATCCATCTACCCTCAGAGCTTCTGCCAATGATTCTATGGAACAAACTCTAGGATGGGTGGTATGAAAAGACATTTGCTCTGATTTTCACTTAACTCTAAATTAGAGTGGGGTTTGAATCAATTACAGGTAAGTACAGTAAGAACTAACACCTTCAGTGTTATAAGCTCATTCCACACATTATTGCACATCATCCTTATGACGTTCTTTGGGAACGGATGCTATCATTGTCCCCATTTCACAGATGAGAAAACTAAGGCACAAGGAGGTTTGTCCATGCTCACCAAGTTGCACTGTGCTAGAGCCAGGATTTGAACTCAGAGAGTTTCAGAGCCTATACACTCTTAGAAGGGTGAATTTTTCATCATCTGAATTTTTATGTAAAATAAAGAACAAGAGAGAGGCTGGAAGAAAGGGACTGAAGTTTGAGGTTCAGATTCCCTTTCCTCTGCTAGTTTTCCCATTCCTATTTCTACCCAAGGATGGGAGGGGGTCCCCTCTAAAAGATAAAGTCTTGATCTGTCCCCTCTGAACATCTTCAAAGATACTTTGCCTTCTGTCAACAAAGTGTCCCTTAGGTCACATCGATAGCAATACACCTCTCATACTGAACAAGTTTTCACCCCTGCACTTTGGGGCTGGGGAAGCCTGCCTTGCAGGGCCATGTGGAATTTAAGAATCTTCCTGGGCCAGTCTTGGCCTTCATGCCTGTCTGCTGGGCCCTGAGTCTGCTTAGAAGCCCATCTGGTGGATGGAGAGGGAAGGTTTGGTCAGGCCAAGTCAGCCAAGTGCTTCTGTGGGTTCACTGTGGATAGTCTCCATGCTCCATCTATTCCACACTCATACAGAATGATCTAGAAGGGAGGGGGAAGAAAGAATGTTCTCTGAGGAGCCCAAAGCCTAGGTGGGCAGCCAAGACCAAGACTATGGAAAGAAATGATCCAGGACTCTGTCTGGCCACCAGCCAGGGGCTGGGTGTCCCATGTAGACATACACTTCCAGGGACATTTGGAGAGGTCATACAGCCTCATGTCCAAGTCAATTTTGAATCATTTCCTTGCAATGGAAGGAATCCTTTCTGATAAAATGGAGATAAAATAAGACCGACCTGACTGGCAGGGGACTGGATGAGATAATGTCTACCGAGTGCTTAGCATGAGTTGGTGCACATTTAATTACAGTGAACATTATTCTACATCTTCTTGCCCCTTATTCAGTGTGATTACCCTAAGAACCTACTATGTGCCCAGATCTTTTCTACGTGTGGAGAGGAAGCAGAAGGAATATGTGAGAGGCGGTGCATGCAGTGGGTAAGCTTGCAGACTCCAGCCTGGCTTCTTCGGTTCACATCTCAGCTCTCCCTCTTATGAATGCTGTGATCCTGGGCATGCTTCTTTATCTCTTTGTGCCTCTGTTTCCTCCTTTGCAAAATGAGAAGAAATATAGTACCTACCTCAATGGGTTCTGTCTCTGTAAAGTGGGGGAAATAATCTGTCTTGGCTTCCTCACAGAACCACTGGAAAAGTCAAGTGAGGTAACGGATGTGAGAACACTCTGGAATCTAAAAATGGCACATCATCAAATGAGACTGTCATTGTTATTAGTGTGTTCTCTGCATGAGAAGGTTAAGACTTTGCCAGGGGACACCCAGAAAACTTTCACTTAGGACAGGTAAGGAATGCTCCTCAAAGCTGAAGAAGCCATTGTTGGGCCAGTGTGGGAGGACGTTATCAGTGTGAACACTTGGATGAGGAGATGCCTCTCCAATCCTCCTGTCCCAGGGTTTCCAGAAGGACCTTTCTAACACACTATCCCCTCCATGTCACTCCTTTGTTAATGACACTCTGAGAACTTTCTACTGCTTGAAGGACCAATTCTGGACCCCCTCAAGGCACACAGGTCCTTTATGGCCTGGTTTCTGCCAACCTTGCAACCTCAGCCCTACATTCAAGTGCTCTTCTCCCTGCATTCTCTCGTCATCCCTGACCCTGCCCAGCTGTGTCTCCTGCCTGGAATGTTCCTCTCCTTCTTCTCTGTCTGGAAACCTTTTGCTTACCCTTATTTAAGAAACACTCAAGCACCACCTCTCTTGTGAAGTGTTTCTTGATCTCCAACAGACCATTATTCCCTCATCTGGAAGGACCTCTTGTGCACCTGTCATATTGTCGTTATTTATTTCCATATTTGTCTCTGCATTAATTGGTCTCCTGAGCCCTGAGACCATAACTCATTCATCTTTGTAATGTCCGCAGCACCCAACTCAGTGCCTAGCACCGGCCAGGTGCTCAAAGAAAGTTTACTGATTGAATGCAAATGATAGGGATTTTCAAACTATGCTCTCAAATGCCCAAGAATTCCAAAGAGATATTTATGGGGTCACCACAAGGCTGATGAGAAAGCTGAGTGGGTAGAGTTCCTAAAGTAAAAAACAGGTGCTGTGAAAAAGGATCAATTAGTGAATGAGAAAGCACTCCTAGAAATTACAGTTATTATTGCCTAAAGTTGTGAAAATCAATAGTCTAGAATGCAAAGTCAAGAAAATCTTCCAGAACTTTGAACAAATGGCCTAAAGTACAAGGCAAAAAAAAAAAAAATCTAAATTGGAGTGTGCCAGGGTGGCTCAATTGATTAAATGTCTGCCTTTGGCTCAGGTCATGATCCCAGGATCCTGTGATCTAGTCCCGCATCAGGCTCCCTACTCCGTGGGGAGCCTGCTTATCCGTCTCCCTCTGCTGCTCCACCTGGTTGTGCTTTCTCACACCATCTCTCCCACTTTCTGTCAAATAAATAAATAAAATCTTTAAAAAAATTTAAAAAATATTCAAATTGGATCAATTCAAAAGGTTCAGCATCCAGCTATTGGTAGGCATTCCAGAATAAGAAAAGAAAGAAGGTGGCAGAGAAAGGATCATCAGAGAAATAATAACATTAAAAAAACACAAAACCCAAAATAAAAAAATTAAAAATAAATAAATATAAGGGGCTCCTGGGTAGTTCAGTTGGTTAGGTGTCTGACTCTTGGTTTCAGCTCAGGTTGTGATCTTAGGGTCATGAAATTGAGCCCACGTGTCAGGCTCTCTCTTTCTTCCTCTGTCCCTTCCCACTCTCTCTCTCTAAAAAAAAAAAATTAAAAAAAACACAAAACTCAGAGCCAAAAAGGGGCACTGAGTATTCAAATTGAAAGGGCTGAGAGAATACCAAGCAGACATAGAATTTGGGTGATTTTAATATGTCAAAGATTAGAGAATATCCTGGACATTTCTAGGGAAACCAGAACATCTACTTCTTTGACTGACAAAGGATCAGGATCAGGTAGATGATATCATAATTCTCATCAGCAACAATGGAGGTCAGAAGAATAATAGCCAATGCTTACATGATGCATACTATGTGCAGGCAGTGTTCTAAGCACCTTCTAAGCACATATATAAGCTAATTTATTTTCCATCACAACTCCATGAATTAGGCACTATTTTAATCCCTGTTTATAGATGAGAAAACTGAGACACAGAGAGGTTAAGTGACTTGGTGGGTCCAGCAAACAGTAAAGTTTAATTTTTAAACCCTGATGATCTAATGCCTTTTAACTTCTTTACTCTATTTCCTCTCTAAATGGTAAGTGTCAATAGCTTTTAACTTGGAATTCTATACCCAGCCAAACTATCAGTCAGGAATGAAGGAGAAAACCCTTCATATTCAAACATTCAACTCTCGGAAATTTAATTTCCATGCCTCCTTTCTGAAAAGTTATTTGGGCATGTATTCCAGTAGACTGACTTAGAAATCATGAGGAATAAGTTATGGGATCAAAACTGGTGGAATTAACTCATGGATCTATATAACAGATTTCTGAGATAACTGGTGTGTAGACAACCCAGTAAACCCTCAGAATTAATAAGTGTGGAGAGTTTAGGGATCAAGTTTGAATGAAATCAGAAAGAAGAAAGGAATAGTTTCAGGCAATAAATAAAAGGAGGTTGGAAGATTTTAGGAATATGGTGAAGAGGCATGTGTTTCCTAAAAAAAATGAATATATAAAAATAAAAAAAGAAACACCAAGAGGTAGGGAGGAAGAAAGAAACCTCAATAAGAAATTAATGGCTCAAATAGGAAGCAAACTAAATTTTGATCTGATTTAAAAGAATTGGTAGAGAGAGAGTAAAGAAGGAAAATTCATTTAATGCTGATGTTAGGAGCCTTTTCCTGGGACAGGCACAGGGCTTATAACACTGTAACCATATAGAAGGAGCTGTGATGGTTCACAGTAAGCTTCTTGGCTCACAGGGAACAAAGTTATATCATCAACATAGTATAAACACTGAGCCTTGGGTTTCCTTCTTTCTTTCCTTCCTTCCTTCCTTCCTTCCTTCTTTCCTTCCTTCCTTCCTTCCTTCCTTCCTTCCTTCCTTCCTCCCTTCCTCTCTTTCTTTCCTTCTATCTTTTTAATTTTACTTATTTATTTGCTAAAGAAAGAGAGTGAGTGAGAGTGCAAGCCAGGGGAATGACAAGCAGAGGTAGAAGCAGGCTTCCCGCTGAGCAAGAAGCCCAATGAGGGACTTGATCCCAGGTCCCTGGGATCATGACCTGAACTGAAGGCAGATGCCCAACTGACTGAGCCACTCAGACATCCCCCTAGGGTTTCTTATAGACAAAATAGGAAAGGCTTAATAATGACTACAAAATAGAAACAAATGCTGTCAACCTTGACAAGATAAATGAGATAAGAAATTGGGAAGCAGAAGAGGATAGAACTGGAGGGGAAAATAGGAAGAAAAATTTCCTCACCAAAACCCCCAGCAGTAGGAAGTTACAAATATTGACTGAATGTACAAAGTTAAGCAACAGAGAAGAGCATATATAAGAATATAAGCAATAGGGACATAATTAAGAAAACTTGGGAAGGGGAAGGAAGCTAAGGATGGGGTAGTTGAGTTGAATCCTACCCATCGTGGGTGAGAAGGTCAGGTTGATGCCCTGACTTGTCCAAGACAGTCCCATTTTATACTTGTTGTTCTGTGTAATTATTTGTTTAGTTCCTTTTCATTTCTAACAGTCTCCTGATTGGAGAATTCCTGATATGTCATCTAAAGTTGATTTAAAAAAATTAGTATAAACACATGACCAAGAGAAACCACCAGAAAAGTGAAACAAAAACTGTTTAAAGTGGATGATTCATGGGAGGTGGGGGTGGGGCAAAATATATTTGTCAGAACTCATCCAACTGTAGTTTAAATGTGTGCATTTTATAGTGTGTGAATTCCACCTCAATAAAGTTGATTAAACCAAATATGGTAGCCTTGGGGGCTGGCAGGGTGGGCAAGAGGTCATTCTGGATTATTTGATATTGTTGAAATTATATGCATGTTTCTTCTAATAAGATTTTTTAAATTTTATATAAAAAGTGTTTTAAAAAACAGATTTTGGGGTGACAATGCTAGATGATGCCTTTGGCTCTTACTGGCTCTGGGGATCCCTGAGGTTTTAGACCAGAAGAAGGGAAGAGGGTATTTCCTCTGAGAGGGTATTTTCCTTCTGGACCAAAGGGAGAGTCAAAGAATTAGATCACTGGTTCTCAGTAGATTTTCCTGAGAAATGCCCAATGCCTGGGACTTGCCCCCAAGAAATTCTGGTTTGATTGGTATTTAAAAAGCCTCTTTGGTGGTTCAAATGGGCAGCCAGGCATTTTGGTGAGAGAATTCTGGATTCCAAGATGGGAGAAATTCAAGATGGCAGATGGTAACTGAATCACTAATTGGGTCAGAGGTATCACTTAATCACACTCTCTTCTTTTGCAGGTGGGGAAACTGTGGTCCACTGGCCCAAAGAGAGAGAGGGTTTTGCCCAAGGTGGGGGTGGTAAGTCAGTGGCCTGGCTGAGGCTAGAACATGGATTGTCTGAGTCCTACCTTGAGTCCAGGCTTGACCTGAGGCACAATGACCCAAGTCCCAGGCTTGACCTGAGAAGGGCAGTAATAGACGTACGGAGAGCTGCTGAGCACCTTCTGGGCACCAGGCTCTGCGTTGGTCACTGGATGTAGTTCTCTCTTTTTATCTTCTCTCCCTTAACCCTCCTGCCTTTTGGCACCCGCATGTTAGACTCTAAGAGCTGCTTAGAGTAGTTAAATGACTCATTCGCATGTATCTTGTCCCACTCTCAACTAGGCTCTAACACCGTGTTTCTTGAAGTGTGGCCCTCAGCAACATTTTTCACTAAATTTCCTCAAGTGCTTGTTTAAAATGCAGATCCCTGGGCCCCCGTCCCAGAGCTGTGGAATCAGAATTTCTGGAGATGGGGTTCAGAAAGGTACATTTTAACTAGTGTTCCAGGTAGTTCTTGAGCCCACAAACAATTGACAGCCACGGCTCACATGGGCCTTCTTTGCTTCTCTAGCGTGGACTAAACTCCTCCTCCGACGTCAGGCCCTTTGTCTGTGCCCTTTCTTTTGCTGTGAATCATACAGCTCCCACCTCCAACTCACCCTTAAGCCTAAGCTTCTTCTAGGAAGTGCTTTTAATCCTTTAGACAAGGGAAGTTCTTCCCACAGTCCACTCCTTAGCAATGTAGACTTTTCCTCCATGGTGCTATCACAAAAGTAACTTACAAAACAGCATGAGTGGTATTTTGTTTAATGTCCCTTCCCTCTCCTATGAGCCCTCATCCATCACATCTACTGGGTTCTTCTCAGCCCCTGGTCCCCCACCCAGCACCCAGCAGGGGTGAAACAAGCAGCCAATTACAAGGCCAGGGAAGAGCAGAGCCAGGATTCAATCCCAGACCTGCCTGATGGCGAATCTGCCGACCCTCCATGATAAACTGCCCCAGAGGAGCAATGATCTGACCAGACGTGGGAATCCTAAGCATCTGCTTCATTCTCCAGACCTCCAAGCCACTCTGTTTACACACAACTCGTAGTTCTTCGATAAGAACTGATAGTCAACAAGTGAGGGGCAGGCAAGGGCTTAGATCTTCCCTTACAGACTCAACCCCCCGGGCACAGTGATAATGAGGCACAGGCACGATTGAGTCCCATTCCTGCAAGCAGGCCGACAGTCAGACAGCCAACCGGGGCTCAACAAAGACCTGGCTCTCTGTTCTTTGCGGTGTTCTGATAGCATCAACCATGAAGGTTCTGCCTGCGTCAAAGGTGGCAATAGTGATGGTCAGCAATGCTTGCGGGCAGAGACAGACAAACACGAATCTGCCAGGTCAGTAGCTGCTCATGGGACCATCTAAGAACCAGGTCTGGGGAGCCTTTTCTGGATTCAATACATCTTATACTCAGGCTGGAACTATCTCTACCGTATTCTAGCTCACTCCCATACCTCTAATACTGAAGGTACCAATGAAAAGCCCTTTTTCACGTCTATTCTACTAATTAACAAAACCTTAGACTTGATCAGAGATGAAATGTAAGGGAAGTTGTAGCTGGTAGTCACTGCCTCTGAAGGTGAATTTCCAATCAGTGTGATTGAGGATGGCGAGGGTAGAGATGAAAACTAACAAATGCACACAGGCATTGTTCTCTTCCAGCCCCAAGTGAAGTACTTCAGAAACCACAGCGTAACCCCACCAGCAGGGGGAGGCAACTCAGATCCTGCAGGTCCCTAGATTTCTGCTCTGCCGTCAGGCTTGTGCCCTGAGGTCTGGTCTGGCCAATCTACTAATTCCCAAGCAAGGCCTGGAAGGCACTGGGATTTGCTCAGAAGTTTACTCTAGTATTGGTCTGGAGAGGCTGAGTCCAGGCATGCCAGAGACCAGAGGTGGTCTAGGACTGTGCTTATCAAAGTTTATTGTGTATCAAGAGAAATTGTGAAAGATGAAAAGAGAGTGGGGGAGAGAAAGAAAGGACAAAAGAGAGAGGTGAACCCTGGATATCTCTCTAGGGTTTGTGGGTTTTTTGGGGCTTTGTTGTTGTTGTTTTTGTTTTTTTAGGCTTTCATTCTCTGAGCTGTCTTATAACTCTGGAAGTTGTGGAAAACCGATAGCGATGTCAGTGATTCTTAGAAATGCAAAGTATGCCCAATGCAATACAAGTGATTATTGTCCTGTGGATTTTTTCTGCCAGTTTTGTACCTATTTGTAAAATCAGTTCAGATTCCTGATGACCTAGATATGTGTCTACTCTTTGCATACTCTTTTGAAATGATTAAAACATCTTAGTGGTTTCCTCATTAATTAATGAGTTAAATAGAATCTTTGACCCAGATTCATTTTATATTTGTATAAGATCATGATTATACCCCTTTTAAAAATTTTCATGTGTATACAAATTACCTAGGGATCTTAACTCAAGTACAGATTCTGATTCAGAGTCTGGAGAGGGGCCTGAGAGTCTGCATTTCTAATGCACTCTGGGGTGATGCCCATGCTTCTGGTCCATGGATGTCACTTAGCTGTTAAACTACATCTTTAAAAAAAGTGATGATTTACTTTAAAATATCTTGATCCAGCAATGGCACAAATAGGCATTGACCCAAACGCTACAAAAATAATAATCCGAAAGAATACATGCACCCCTATGTTTATAAAAACATTATCTACAATAGCTGAATTATGGAAGCAGCCCAAGTGTCCATCAACTGATGAATGGATAAAGAAGCTGTGGTTCATATACACATAATGGAATATTGCTCAGCCATAAAAAAGAATGAAATCTTGCCATTTACAGCAACATGGATGGAGCTAGAGAGTATATTGCTAAGTGAAATAAATCAGGCAGAGAAAGACAAATACCTTATGATTTCATTCATATGTGGAATTTAAGAAACAAAACGAATGAGTATGGGAAGAAAGAGAGAGAGACTGAGGTGAGAGACAGAGAGAGGGAAAACCAAGAAACACTCAAACTATAGAGAACAAACTGCTGGTTACCAGAGGGGAGGTGGGGGGGGGATGGGTTAAATAGGTGATGAGAATTAAGGAGAGCACTTGTGATGAGCCCCGGGTGTTGTATAGAAGTTTGAATCACTATATTATACGTCTGAAACCAATATTACGCCATATGTTAAAACTGGAATTTAAATACTTTAAAAATATTATCCAAATGATATAATGTGTATGTGAAAAAATTAATATTATCTATGCCTTAGGTTTGGTTAATTAGCATAAAGAAAATGTTAGAGACTTTGGGGGGGGGTGAAATTGTGGTGTCATGGGCTCCACTATCCTTCCTTGCACAAATAAAGTATTAAAAACTGGCCAACCCCTAGCCCTGGATCCCACCGCTTGATGAGGATCTTGCCACCACACCCACCCACAATGTGAACCCCACAAGCTTGCGGGGCTTTCTACATTTCCATGACCTTTCTAACTCTGGACTAACCCTGCAAAGGGGGCGAGAGGGGTTGGTGGGGAGGTGGCTATTGGCCCCAACAGGGTTTCCATTCAGCCTGGGCTTGGTTGCCTCTAGCAATAGGGTTGGGAGCTCGCTCCCCCCAGGACTTTCCTGTGCCTTACAGACCAGAGACTGGGTGTCCCGGGAAGGCTTCTGGCTCCGAAAGCCCTTCTAGAGATGGGGCTGTCCTGCTGGGAGGCTTCCTGGGCTCTGCTTCTTGGGCAAATGGACACCTACCCTTATCCTGACTGACTTCCCACCACACAGGGAGTCTAGGGCAGCATCTGAAGCACTGTACCTCCGCAGCCTCAGCTCCTGGGACAGCCACGGCTGTACGCCAGGCTCTGGGTCCCCGTGCGCTTCTGAGCCAGGCCCTGAGCCAGATCAGGGGATCTGGAGAAAGGCTCACTCACTTGTCCACCGCACCGAGCCTGGGAAGGGGCAACGTGGGAAGCACTGGGTCCCTTGGCCCATATCCGGGACAGGAAGACCAAAATGCACGGAGGAGCATGGGCTCATGGGCTCAAGGCTGGCTCCCTACTCCTGAGGCACTTTGTCTCTCCAAGCCTCAGTTTCTTCACCTGTACTATGGGGATGATACTCAGTGCCCAGACTTGGGGCCAGGCTGAGTGGACAGGTGGGTGGAGGGGAACATTCTGGCCTGGCTCCCACCCCCTAAAAGGCTCTTCCCTCGTTCAGAGCCTCTCTCAACAGACCTTTCCCTCACACCTTTGCCCTGCTTCACTTTGTCATGACATTCATTCCCAAGCTTATTTGTGCATTTGTTTTTGTTTTCCTTGCCTCTTATCTGCTGCCTGAACTTCCCGCCCCCTCCCCGTCCCCCCTCCCTGTCCCTNCAGTCTTCTTAATGAAATGAGCTGGAACCCTTCCTTGGAAACTTTCCTAGACAATCATGTCTGTGTAAGTGAATACTTGTACTCTAGACCCAAGGGAAGGCACCAACCAACTGAAGCCTCCTTACAGAGAGCGGTGGTTGGGAGGAGAGTATCAGACACTGCGGTGGAATCAGCAAAAGTGAGTCTTCTTTCCTTCCTCCCTTCCTCCCTTTCTTTCTCCCTTTCTCCCTTTCTCTCTTCCTTCCTTCCCTCTCTCCCTCCTCCCTCCCTCTTCCCTTCTTCCTCCCTCTGTCCCTCCTCCCCTCCCTCCCTCCCCTGCCCCCACCCATCGCCCCACCCCCACCCGGGGCAGGGACATTGGTCACAGTCACGTTGTGTCCCTGCTCTGACGCCTGTGCTGGCACACACAAAGCATGCCAAGAACCGCTGCTACACAGATGAAGGCGTCTGGCCCCAAGCCTGGCACTTAGTAGGTCCGCAAAAAACAAGTTCCTCTCCCAGGACACATGGCACACAGCACAGCAATTTCCTCCCTGTGTTCTCTCCACCTTAAATCCAGCCTCCAGGCGGGTTTTGTACTCTCTGCCAAAGCAAACCCAGAAAACCCGTTTCCTCGCCGTCCATAACTGTTTCAGATCTTTCCAACAGGCCTAAGCCTGGCCTTGGGGTTTCAGTCATGGGCTGCTCTCTTGCCTGGCTGCTCCCCCGGCCACGGAGGAGGATGCCTATGGCTGCTAAGTGGACTCCACCTGCCAGGGCTCCCGCCCACGGCACAGGGGGACCCCCCTCCCCGGTTCCAGCCAGCGCTGCCGGGGGCCGGCTGGGCTCCAGACCCCTCATGCCCAGGTTCACCCTCTAACACTCTCTGGCAGGGTGTTAGTCCCCCATGCTTCAGAGGAGGAAACCGGGGTTCGCGTAGCTAGGGGTCTTGCCCCGTCTCCTAGCTGGAAGCCACGGAACTGGGGTCTGAGATCAGGTCTAGTTCTCTTCAAGACCAAGTCCTGGCACAGGAGAGAAACAGAGATGCTCAAGGGCAGAAGGGAAGGGGTCGGGGTCAGTGGGAAGGAACTGACCTAAATAAAGGAAGTGGCTCCTTTGGAGTGTTGATTTGACCAGGCAAAACTGCACCTGAGTCAGTCCTGGGACCTGGGACTAGCCACTTATTGTGGCTTCATCCATCGAAGGCCTCTCTTAAATGCAAGATCCCTCGGTAGGGCGCCTGGGTGGCTCAGTGGGCCTCTGCTTTCGGCTCAGGTCATGATCTCAGGGTCCTGGGATCGAGGCCCGCATCGGGCTCTCTGCTCAGCAGGGAGCCTGCTTCCCCCCC
>LNAC01000018.1:651998-690995 GCA_002007465.1 Ailurus styani
CTCTCTCTGCCTGCCTCTCTGCCTCCTTGTGATCTCTCTCCCTCTGTTAAATAAATAAATAAAATCTTTAAAAAAAAAAAAAAAAGATCCCTCGGTAGCTCTCTGCTGTGCCGAGGAAAAAGCCCAGGGTTCTTAGCTGCACGGTGAAGGGCCTCTGGGATCACAACATTGCCTGCCTTTCCAGAATTCTCTTCTCCCAGCATGGGGTCTGCTCCAGCTACTTTAGCAGTACCCAAATTCCCCACCCGTCGCCCTCAGCCTTTGCCTCCTGCCTGGAATGCCTGTCAGAGTCTGACCAGCCCTATGAAGTTCAGTTCAAAACCCCACCGTAGAGTCCTTGCCTTTAATCTTTGCAGCAGCTACTATAACTGTCCCCATTTACAGATGAGGAAACTGAGCATGGAGGTGTCTTGCCTGGAGTCACAGCATAAAGTCAAGGAATCTGGAGGCATCTGGGTCTCTCTACTTCCCCTCCCCTTGACCCCCCAGGACTGACCTTCGGGGAGATGTTCCTTCGGAAGGTGGGGGTTGGCAATAAGACCAGAGGTCCTAAGCCCTGGGGTCCTGTTCAGGGCCCTGTGCACCTGTCCCCTGCCTTTGAGGAGACATGCCAGATGATACCTTCTGATCCAGGGATCTGATTCATCCTGGTTCCAGTCCTAGTGGGAGGAAGATCCTCCCAGCCAAGAAAAAGTTAACATTCCTTGTGTTTATGGCGGGGCAGGGTGGGGCGGAGGGCGAGAGTGCAGAGAGAAAGGGGTTGGGGCAGGTTGTGTGGGAGCTGTTTCAGTCCCCTCTGTCCCTGCAGGTTTATTCAGAGTGGGTGCTGCCACCTCCCTCTATGGGGCTGGCTGCCATGCCTTCTTTCCAGGGTCACTTGTGTGTCTGAGTGTCCACCCTGCTCCCCGGCTCGCCTCCTCCTCCTCTTCTCTTCCTCATCCCTTCCTTCCCTCCCAAAGATTGGCAGCTTCACCTTCAAGCACCTGTCTGCCCCTTCCTCCCTGTCCTTCCCCCACCCCACCCCTCAACCCTGCACCTGCTCTGTCTCCAACTTGTAGAAAGTGCCTTCCCACCAAGGTTATGCTCACAGATCTCCTCCAGCCTGGTTTGGACTCACTCTCCTACTTCTCCCAGTGAATCTTTCAACTTCGCGGGGCAACACTTCACGTGGAGGAATGTGTTGATAATGGTGGAATTTCAGGCATCCGGGAGGCCAACTTACATGCAGCATCTGGCCTTCCCCAGCTCGAGCAGACCAGGAATTCGGCATGTTTAGGAAGGCTGCGGATTTATTCTCTGTACCTAAAGGCTAAAAGAAGGCACGCCTTCTTGGCAGCATGAAGCTCTGGCTGCTTCCTTCTCGGCTCGTGGAAAACTACTGGGGTTGAGATTGGTGGGGCTGTGCTCTGCACCTTAGATGGAACAGAGAGCATCCCAGGCATTCCAGGAGCCACGGCTTTTCTCCCCTGCTTGCTGGGCTCTCCATGCTGACGGCTGGCAAAAAAGCAGTCAACTTGGTCACTAATATTGTGTAGCAGAGGCGGCAAACTCACATGCTTCAGGGGCGAGGTGGACACAGTGAGAAGGTGGAGCAGACTGGAGGAAGCAATAGGGAGTGGTGGGGACTAGGGTAATGGGAGAGTCCTGATGTGCCTAATGTCATCCAAAGGGAAGTGTGTTCCGAGGCTGACCGCTAACCTCTGCCGATACATTACGGTTCCAAAGCTCTCTTCCACTTGCTTTCTCTGAATCATCATTGCCTTTCTTCCTTATGGTAATTATCCCCACTTGGGGGGTGAGGAAACTGGACCCCCACAAAGTTAAGATGTTCACCTGGACCCCTTTCACACAGTGACTTACAGGAGAGGGCTTATAGATAAGAAAGAGAGGTCTCTGCCAGCGATTTCCCACCCATCATTAGGCGTGGTGATTGAAATCCAACTCTACAAGTTAGCCGTTAAGATCACACTCTGTCCTGACTCAGGATTTTCATTCAGAATGTCTCTTGCCCCTGTCCCCAGGTGTGAACACATGCTCCCACTCACTTTCCAGCTTGAGGGAGGACCCCCAGGGGTGTGCAGTGGGGGCAGTGCTCTGTGACAACCCCTCCCCTCCCACCAACGGCACACCTGCCTCACACTCACAGTTAGTGGTGGAGACACCACCTCGAGGGGCTGGCTTCTGACCGCCAGCTCTGGTAGGACTGTAGTTTCTTTCTTCATCGCAATAACTGATAACCAAGTAGTAATAGGCACGGACCGTCCATGCATTTTGCATATAGTTACTACTCATTTAATCCTCACAACGCAATCCAAGAAGGTAGGTAGGACCCCTTGCTATTCCCATTCTACAGATGGTAAAACTGATACGGGGCTCATGCTTATGCAGAATTAAGAAGCTAAATGAAAATTGTAGAAGAGACAAAAGCTGTTCGTCAGTTCCTAGCCTGGTAAAAATCACCCGTCATCATTCCACAAACCCTGTTGCCAGGTCCCGGGCCTGCTGCTGATTTTACAGTAGGGCAAGTAGGCCTGGAAACCAGTCGTTGCAAACAGCATGACAAATGATACCTGCGAAATATGGACTTTGGGAGCCCAGCATATGGGGAAGTCTGAGAAGTCTTCCTGGAGGCGGTGGCACTAGGCGGAGAAGGGGCATTTTCCAAAGTGAGAATGGCAGGTGGTGCCAGGACCCCGTGCAGGTGTGAGAGTCATGCCGCCATTAAGAGGCATCACAAGTAGAGAGTAGCCGGTGTCACAGAGGAGGGGCAAAGGGGCTTAGGGTTGGGATTAGGAACCTTTACAGCTGCTCTCGTGGCAAGTGGCCTTGAGAAGATGAGAAAGGGCCTGACTTTTTAAAATCATTTTATTCAAAATTCCTAATAGGTTCAAGGTTCAAAAAGCATGAAAGATACGTAGTGAAAAGGCTCTTCCACCTGATCCAGCTGCCCAGGGCTCCTTCTCAAAGTCAGCCTCTCTCCTGAGTTTCCTAAGAGCCTTTCCAGAGATATGTTACTTCATGCTTATATAAACTAATTTTTCTCCCTCCCTCTCTTTATCTCACTACATTTTTTAACCCCAAAGATAGCACACTCTTTATGCATCTCTGCACCTTGATTTTTTTCCCCTGGAAGAACATATCTTGGCAATCTTTCCTCTTTTCGCATAGGCTGTGTCATGCTGCAGTTAAAAAGCATTGTACTTTATTCTACCAGCCTCTGTTGATGGACATTTTGTGTTTTTCCTGATCTTTAGCTCTTACAATAAATGTTGCAACGAATAATCTTATACATATGTAATATCCTCCGCATGCAAATACATCAACAGCAAAAGCGTTACCAGCAGTAGAATCACCATGGCTAAGGCTATATAAATTTTATTTGCATTAGAAAAATTTTACTGAAGTTTAACTTACAAAAAGGAAAGTGTACAGCTCAGTTTTTGTTTTTGTTTTTTAAGATTTTATTTATTTATTTGACACAGAGAGAGAGATCAGATCACAAGTAGGCAGAGAGGCAGACAGAGAGAGAGGAGGAAGCAGGCTCCCTGCTGAGCAGAGAGCCCGGTGCGGGCCCCGATCCCAGGACCCTGAGATCATGACCTGAGCCGAAAGCAGAGGCTTTAACCCACTGAGCCACCCAGGCGCCCAGCTCAGTAAGTTTTGCGTGGGTAGAGGCTCCCATGCCAGCACCTCCCAGATTAAGGAGTAGGTTCCTATGGAACATACTGCCTTGTCTTGGTTGATCCCCACTTGTAAGGTAATTTAGTAATCTGATCTCTAATATGTGGATTGGCTTGGCCCATTTCTGAGCTTTGTATAAAAGAATCATAAAGAACGTGGTCTTGGGCCATGTCTGTTGGTTGCAGGACTAATAGAATCACTGTGCCTTCTTAATGTTGGTGTATATTGCCAAGTTGCCCCCGTGGTGTGAGGGAGTGACGGGTTTCTTGTCGCCAGGTGAGTGTCCTGCTTAGCACAGCGCCTGGCACAGTGACAAAATGCAACATCAAGCAAACTCAACTCCAGAAATCACAAGAAAATGCTTTGTGAGTCCTAACGCCCCACTCTGGGCAAGAGATTGTGGTTTTGCTAATGTGCCTCCCTAGAAGGATCAGGTAAGAGGGAGGAGGGGTCAGGAAACGCATTTCCACCCCCAGAGAAACCTCTGTAACGAATCATGAAATCCCTTCTGCTCAGGTAGTTCTGGCCTTTCTAAAGCACTTTGACAAGCATCAGTGGTTCTCAGCCTGGCTCACATTAGGATCCTCTGGGGAACTTTCCAGAAATACCAATGCCAGGGTCCCACCCCCACGATTCTTATTTAATTATTCCAGGGTGGAGCATGAGGATTTTATAAGCTCCCCAGACAATTCTAGTGTGAAGCCAGGGCCGGGAACCATCAAGGACACTGTTTGGTATCATGCTATGAAGAAGGAGACCCGGATGAGGCTGAGAAGTGGGGGCGGGTAGAAAATAGTCTTAAAGTATAACAACAGTGCATGCTCCCCCATCGGGAACAGTGCCAGAGCTAGGGTACGGCTGCGGAGTGCCCTCACGGCCCCCCAGCTGCTCAGTGCCGATGCTGGGTCCAGAATACAGGGGATCCTCACTACAGACTCAGCACACACGCTTATGCCTGACTCTAACTTCTGACCTCTGTTATGCCTGGAAAACAAGCCTAGAAGAAAGTACACCAAATGTTAACTGTTGGTATCTTTGGCTGATGTGATCATGGGTAACGTTTCCTTCCAGATACTTTTCTGACCTTTTCAAGTTTTTTATCAGTAAACATGTATTATGTTTATCGTCACAAGCAAATAAAAGTGCTTTCAAGGTGTCAAAGTAAATAGCATTGTCATTTTCTGGAGCAGCAAATTGAATCCAAGGGCATCCAAAAGGGACTGAGTGACAGAACTGGGGCCACACCTATCTCCTGAGTCCCACGTGGGGCTTGAGAGCTCGTAGAGGTGAGACAAGTGTGATCTTTTCCTACAGGATGGGGCTCTGGAAAGATGGGAGGAAATGTCCCCAAATAAAAATGGCTGGATCAGGGTGCCTGGGTGGCTCAGTGGGTTAAAGCCTCTGCCTTTGGCTCAGGTCATGATCTCAGGGTCCTGGGATTGAGGCCCGCATCGGGCTCTCTGCTCAGCAGGGAGCCTGCTTCCCCCTCTCTCTCTGCCTGCCTCTCTGCCTACTTGTGATCTCTCTCTCTGTGTCAAATAAATAAATAAAATCTTAAAAAAATGGCTGGATCAAAAAAATTGATTATATATGCTCTTGTAAAATAGCCAGGAAATTTTTAAAAATGAAAATTAAGTGAAAGAACCTGAAATCCCACCACCCAGATGTAAACAGTGGGGAAATGTGTGTGTGTGTGTGTGTGGGGTCATTCAGTCTATCTCCATCCATAAATACTCATCCTGATCTGAATAAGCATAATTTTCCACGTATGTGTCAATGAACAGAGCTACACATCAATCTTGGAATGACTGCAAAGTATTATATAGATGTGCCATAAAACATTTAGCTATTCTCCTGGTGACGAACATATTTCTATGTTCTAACCACATTTTGCTTTTGTTTTGGAAAATGAACATTCTAATATATTCCAGGAAAAACTCTGGAGTAAAGTCTTTTTATTTGGTTGTTTTGATTTTGTAGAGTGGAGAGAGGCTGAATTTGGGTTTATGGATGTGTGTGTGTGTAAATGTGGGTCTTTGTGGATTGGATTTGATTTAAATAATTTAATTTAAAGAGTATTAACCCCATAGAAATCTCATCGAGGCTTCTCTCTCTCCCCTCCCTCTCTTACACACGCACACACACACACACACACACACACACACACACACACACACACCATTTGCAGGTGAGATGTGCTTGTGAACACTCTTAAGCAGAGCTGGGCAGGGTATGATAAGGCCATGCAGCTGAAAGCAAGGTCAGGTGTTGTTTGCCAGCTTGGGCTCCGAGCCCTCAGTTTGCTCTTAACAAATGCCTGTGGGCAATGACCACACACACACACACACACACACACACACACACACACACACACCAGCCAATCTCATTCTCCCTGCATGCAACGTGCTGGGGCGGTAATGGAATCGCATGTCCAGAGGTAGGCATAATTGAATAGCTGAGGGCATTAAGTCCTTGATTAAACTGGTTGTTCATTTGAAGGGACAATTAACCCAGCTAATATTCCAGGCCAGCCCAGCCGGTCTGCCCCCATCAAAGGACACACTGAGCAGACAATGAAGTGGCTGCATCGCCTTTATGGAGGAAACTCTACCCACGGCTCACTGTCCAAGTCAGGCCAGGGCCACGGATGCTTCGAATCAAGGAGATTCCAAGAGTAGCCAGCCTGGAGTTCTGTGAGCTTCAGTTTGGGAATGGAAGAGGATGATTCTTCTGGGGAAGTTTTCTCTCACAGAAGAAATGACGTTCCACTCTCCTTGTCTTTTCGCATTTACCAAGGGTGCTTGGAGCTTCAGCAGCCCTTTTGTGACCATGTGGAAATCTCACTGGCTCTGCCCCACCTCTGGGTCTTTTGCTGAATGTGGTGCCACAGTTTCTTGTTGTTTAAGTTGAGTTGGGGTTCCTTGTTTCAAGCAGGGGAAAGCATCCTGACTGATGAAATGGGTCCTTTTCATGACCTACCAGCTTCCTGGAAGAGTGAAGGTGCGGAAGCGAGGACAGAGGGAGGACTCTTCCTCCCCTTTCTTTTCTGTTGCTGGGTGTCAATCCCAGGGTAAGTTCTCTCCCAGAGCAGACATGTTCCCAGTTGCCTGGATCCTAGAAGGTTGACTCCAATAACTGTACTTGTTCTGCCCCTAGGGGTCTGGCAACAGAGGGGACTATGTTGCAGGATACAGGGAAAGGGAGTCCAGGCCTGGCTCCCATGAGCTACTTAGGTCAGGCAAGGCCAGAGTAATGACTGGCCCTCCGCCCAGCCTGGCCAGGGATCCCACAGACTGGCAGAGACCAAGAGTGGGCAGGAGTAGAAATAGGTAGAAAGAATAGGTAGTAGAAATGGGCCCCTAGGTGGGTGAGCCAAACCCCTGCAGGCACCAATAGAAATAATTCCAGTGATGGAAGCACATCTTCACCCTAGGTGCCATGCCATAGGCTGGATGGATTGCCAATATCATCTTCATCACACCTGTGAAGTAGATGCCATTACCCCATCTCCAGACGTGGGAACTGAAGCTCAGGGGGATTAAGTGGCTTCTCCAAAGGCACACATTGAAGAAGATGGAGGTCAATTACAATGTAAGATCATGCAATTCCAAAGACTTATGCCACATTTTGTCAGCTTATGCTATCCAGCCCGCCAGCCAGCCATCATCCATTCTTCCATCCAATCTACAAACATTATCTGATCACCTGCCCTGTGCCAGACACTGTGCCAGATACCAGGAATTGAGCAATGACACCCTGCCCTCTCAGGGCCCTAAGCAGGCAGTGTCACCTTCAGCTAAGAGTCGAGGACCAAATTCAGGCTAAAGGTAGTCTTCATACCATCCAGTCAGGTGTTATAAAGACCCCCCTCAATTCTGAGCACCCTCTGGAATGTTCTGAGCCTCAAAATCACAATCCCTGCCTTGGGTTTGAGTCTTGGGCCTGTGTGAGCTTAAGCAAAGCAATCTCTCCGTCTAGGACCTCCGGTTCTCATCTGCAGAGTTGGGGTACAAAGGTCTTCTGTGCTTTTTTGCAGGGGTGCTGGGAGCATAAAAGGAAATTCTTATTTTAAAGGGCTTCGTAAACCCCAATGTTTTAGGCAAAGAGCAGGCAGTGAACCCAGCTGTTCCATGTGTTCAGGGAGCGTCTACTCCCGCTGATATGATCAGCAAGTCTCAAGTAATAATCATCTCTAAAAGCTGATTTCTCGGGCGCCTGGGTGGCTCAGTGGGTTAAAGCCTCTGCTTTCGGTTCAGGTCATGATCTCAGGGTCCTGGGATCGAGGCCCGCATCGGGCTCTCTGCTCGGCGGGGAGCCTGCTTCCCCCTCTCTCTCTGCCTGTCTCTCTGCCTCCTTGTGATCTCTCTCCCTCTGTGAAATAAATAAATAAAAATCTTTAAAAAAAAAAAAAAGCTGATTTATCATGTGTTGGAGGCTCGTCCTGGCAGGCACCCCTGGGGAACCCTGGGACCGCAAGGGGGCCCATTTAAGAACCCCCACCCCGTCATGAGGGGAGGGGTTCAGGTGCATGTCGCTGAGCACAGGCGAGGTTATGAGGTGATGAGGTGACTCAGAGCCCTGCCCCACGCTGGGGGCTGCTGGCCGTGCTCGGTGGGGACTGTGTTGGGTTGAATATTCTTCGGGGGTTCTGCTCACCAGGAGGTGGTCAGAAATGAGCAGAGTTTCTTCTAGAGGGAGAGGAGAGCCTGCACATCTCCCCAGCTGCTCTGGGCAGAGCGGCTTGCCACATGAGGAGCAGAGCAGGGTGTAGGCTGTGAGTGTAGGCCAAGGGGTGACTTGTGCCTAGAGAGGGGGGTCGACGAGGAGGCTGAAGCCATGTTAAATTTCTGGAAGGGGAGCTTCCTGTTTTTAGAGAATCTATAGACTCCCAAGACGACAAACCCCATAAAGGTTGAAAATACCAATTTGATAATGAGGTAGAGGCTGGTTTTCATTTATCTCTATTAAAGGCATTTACAGATGATTTATTGATTAAAAGGGATAGAAAAGAAAATTATCCCACCCCAAAACCTCATGTCGCTATGATTTATCTGATATTAAGGTATAGGATATCCTGAGCAAGAGCTGTGGCTTAAAAAATGCAGAAATAAATTTTTCAATACCAAGCAATCAATATGCTACGCTCTGATCGAGACACAAAGTAATTCGGGGGAAGAGCTCTGGAGGTCACAGCTGTGTAAGAAGCTGTGTGTCTGCATCGCTGTACGTCCGTGTGTGTTGAGCGTGGACTGTGTATGTGAGTGTGCAGGTGTGTGTGCGTGTCTGTGCGTCTGTGTGCATGTGTTTGTTATATACATGTGTGTACCTGGATGTGTGTTGATGTGAGTGGGTGTGTACCTGTATCTGAGTGAGTATGCGTGTGACCTTGGGCGTGGCCCCTGTGGGTCTGGACTGCAGTCTCCACAATTAGTAAACGAGGAGGGAAGATCAAATGACCTTTGGTTTTCGGTGGGCGCTGACACACTTAGCTACCTCCTGGAGCGACGGGGGGAGTGGGTTCAACCTTCCTTCTCCTGTTCTTCAAGTTCACCCACTGGCCTTTCCCCCTCCCTGCTCCCAAATGCTGTGCAGTCCTTCTGGCTGCCCGCCCGCCCGTCTGTGGACCCCACGCGCTAATCCAGCGACCCACAGAAGCCTAGGCCCTTCACCTCTGTCACAGCTCAGCCGTTGCTCCCCCCTACTTAGTGTGACCTCGGGCAGCCCCTCCTCCTCCCTAAACCTCAGGCAGGAAAACGAGGTGATGAGAGATGCTTCTGGCTTTGACATTGTCCACAGGCAAGCGTCTGGCCCCCGGGGAGGGGGGGTGCAGGGGAGAAGCTAGGGCATAGTCTGGGAAGTGTCACACTCACCATGCTCCCTTCCAGACTGTACACTGCCCCGAGGGCAGGGCTGAGCAGGTCAGCATCCCAGCTCGGGCCCAGGGCCTGGCATGGAGCAGGGCTGTGGAAGCACGGGTGGGAAGAGGAGAGGCTGAATCCGCCAAATGCGTGCTCGAGAGGCATGCCCGCCCCGCCCCACCCCTTTGCCCAATGTAGGACTTAGGGCTCTCACACTCTCTCCCTGTCTCCCTCACACCTTGGTTGCACCACAGAATCACCTGGGGACCAGTTAGAAGTAATGGTGCCCAGCCCCCTCCAGCAAGTGAATCAGAAGCTCTGAGCTTTCTGTTCCCGGATGATTCTAATGTCAACGATCCCTGCCGAGGACTCCTCCCCAGTAGCCAGAGAATCTCCAGGCCCTCCCGACAGACTCTATCTCCCAGCGGTGAATTAGGTCTTCAGCCATCACTCTGCTCCCACGTTTCCTGTTGAGCTTGCAAAGTACAGATTCTAGGACCACCCCGGGGTTTCTGCATCCAGAGGTCTGGCTCGGACCTGGAAACCAGCTCGTAGGCCCCTGCTGATGAGGCAGGCGGTCCGTGGTCCTTCTCTAATGCAGCAGGGGCAGGGGAGGCTCCAAGTAGGAATGACGGCGTGCCCCAGGGCACCCGCCCAGTCTGCTTTAGAATCAGGCGTCCCCCGATGGCGGGGAGACCTCGCCCCCCGCTGCCCCCTCCCCTCAGCTCTCAGACATACTCCCAAACCCAGTGTGGTCTGTTCCTGCCTTCGTGCAGAATCCCCGATGCGGCCCGCGGGGCCTGGCCCTGCCTGGGGCCTCCTGCCGAGCCCTCCTCCCCGGCTGCAGCTCCCGTCCGTTCCCAGTTCTGTCTGCAAGTCTCCCTGTTGCCCAAGCGCCCGTCCCCCTCTCAGAGGGCTCCTGACCCCAGGGGGCTCCGGGTTCCCAGTCTCTCCCTCGGGGCACACGTCCCCGAGCCCCGGGAGGAACCGTGTCCTTCGGCGGGGCAGGCCTGTGGTGCATGTGCTTTACCATTCTTCTCTGGCACCCGTGTGTCGGCCCGGGGCCTGCCATGTAATAAGGGCTCAATCAATATTTACAGAATGAATAAATGACACAGTACAAACACCCGCTTCTTCAGTCTCGGTGATTCTCACCCTGAACGGGTTTTCCAGGCACACCGAGTGAGCCGGCAGAGGAATGCGTAATCGAAGACGTCCAGAGACAGCAGAAGGCCAGCCACCCCTCGCATGTGTGTGTGTGTGTGTGTGTGTGTGTGTGTGCACATGTGTGCATGCACGGGTGGGGGCTAAGCATGCACACGTATGTGCGTGCATGCATGTGCATGCATGTGTGCACGTGCACGCACAAGTGTGGTATGTGGTAGCGACAGGCTACATTTGGGTGGAACTCAGAGACAGTTTGACCCACGGCCTTCTTCCAACAGTCACGCAATGGTTCCTGGGAGTCTGGCTTCTCTTCCTGGAATAGGGCCCTCCTCCAGGTGTCTGCAGGCTGTGGCAATGCTCGGAGTCGGACTGCCCGTGGGAACAGGGACAGAGGGAGTCTTGTTGGTCTGGGCCCTGACCCTGGGAGCAGTAGAAAGAGCATGGCTCTGGTGTCTGTCCGGGGTTCCAGGCCAGGCTCCGCCCGTCCGCTGCCATCTTGTGACCTTGGATGAGTCCCTCATTGTCCTCTTTGGCCCAGTGGGAATAAGGCCGGTGAGCCAGCCTGCTGAGGGGGAGGGGGTGTGACTGGCAGGACTGACTGGTGATGTGATGTGTTCTGCTCTCACCTTTTATTTATTTTTTTATTTTTGTGGTTTTTTAAAAGATTTTATTTATTTATTTGACACAGAGAGAGAGCACAAGCAGAGGGAGCAGCAGGCAGAGGGAGAGGGAGAGGGAGAAGCAGGCTCTCCACTGAGCAGGGAGCCCGTTGCAGGACTCGATCCCAGGACCCTGAGATCATGACCTGAGCTGAAGGCAGCCACCTATCCGACTGAGCCCCTCAGGCGTCCCCGCTCTCACCTTTTTAAAGGGAATCTATCTTCAAACTTCTCTCTCCTCCTCTTGACCCTCCAGCACCTGCCCAGCGCAGGGCAAAGCCTACAGTTAGTGCTTGGTGGCTCAATGCAGCACCTAGCCGAGACTGGCACATGGTGGGTACTCAGTAGCTCCCTTTCCGTTCTTGAAGCCGTACTGACCCGAGATGCAGGAGACCGGCATCACAGCCCAGCCGCGTGCCTGCACGTATGTGCCCGTGCCCCGTCCCCCTGAACTCGAGCAAGCACACACCCCGTTTCTGGGCCTCGGTGTCTTCCCAGGTCAAAGGAGGGGGCTGAGCCCATGATGCTTCTGTGTTAAGTTCTGCCTGTTTGAAACAAACCTGCACGGAGACGGTGTGGTCCCCACTGGGGTGCCCGGGGACACTGGTGCAGACTGAGAGCTGGCTGCAAGCACCAATCCGCCTGTGGTCCTGGCCTGTAGGAAGGGGAGCTGCATTCCTTTCTTACCTGCTGATACTAGAAAGCCACTCCTGCAACTGAGCCGTTCCTTTCTTTTGCCCTAAGCTATGAGGAGTAGATTGGATGAAAATTATCAAGCCTCCTCGTCTAGAATAAATATTCTTGAAATGGAGCAAGTTATAAATAAGCAAGCAGCAATATCCTGTGTTATGAATATATAATTTCCATCTTTAATAGCTGACTAGGCCCCGGGGACTGTCTGAAAATGGCCTGTCTGGTCCTGATATTTTATGTGTTTTTTTTTTTTAAAGGCCCCCAAACTTTTGTTTCTTAGCCCGAGGAGAGTTAAATCTCTGGGAGGAATAATGAGAGTTGAAAGTCACGGTGAGCCCCTGCACCAGGGAGGGTACTTTATTTTCAAGAAATTCCAGAGAGCACAAAGGGTCATGTAGAATCCCAGAGTGGAGCCTGGAAGGGGCAGCTGAGTTGGGCTTCTCCCACCTCACTTTACAGGATAAGAGTAGAGGCCCAGAGAGGCAAAGCAACTGGCCCAAAGTCACACAGCAATGAGCTATATTCTGTAAGCCTAGAATGTAGGCCTGTCCAATTCACCAGGCTGTTGGCAGGCTCTCTCTTCTGAGAGGCTGCATTCCCAGGGGAAGGGAGAGCCTCAGGACTCCCAATTTTACAGTCCGACTGATTAACTAGGAGGTTTGCCTCCAGCTGGAGCCCAAGCTCTACTGACAGGAGTTGCCTTGACGCAGAGGTTGGGTGAGTATTGGGGCTGACTTTTCTAGCTTATGCCTTCTGGGCCATCTGCATCTCAGCCCGGCATAGAGAGACTCCGACGCCTGTCCTTTCCACTTCTGCAGCCCCAACACCTAAAACTTAGTGTCGGTAAATATCACTCCTGCTTGGCATTGAGCCTGTGTCATGAAAAGCCCATAGGGCTGTGGGGTCCACAGATCGCAAATGACTATTGCACCACTGCTTCCTGGCTCTGTGATGCCAAACAAGCTCGTTGGCTTCTCTTAGCCTTGATGACCTCATCTGTGAAATGGGGATGGGGATGGTTGCGAGGACTACATGAGATAACTTATGTAAGGGACTAGAATGAAGCCAGGCAGGAACCAAGTGTTCTGAATGCCATCCGTCCTTCCAGGACTACGAGCTCCTCCGCCAAGTCCGCATCACTGCAAACGGGACCGTCCCTTACTCCAGACCAGCCCCTGAAGGCGCTGATGACTTTGTGTTTGTTCATCCCATTTTCCAAGGAGAATGAATCTTCTTCAGAGCTCCGCATCCACCCCTCTGGCCCCAAGCAGAGCCACGGCCAACCTGAGGCAAAACCTCTTTCTACTCCTCCCAGTTTCCTTCTTGCGAGATGACCTGGTTTTCCCAGGATCAGAGTAAAACTGGAAAGAGATTGAATTCCGCAGCAAGTCCCCTAATGGTGGGAACAGGGGCGGGTGGGGGAGATGTTAGTGCCTGTGCTGTGTGCATGTTAAAATGTCAATGTCCTCTCCTGTGGGTCTCGAGGCACCCTCATAATTATGAGCCAGTGTCTGAGGTTCTGATTTTGATGGAATTTGCTTTAATGGCTTTATTTTTTTAAAGCTCTTTAATTACTAATTAGTGCTGCCTTGCAAGCTACTGTGCGAGATGCACACTTTGCATTTGAGGACGAGGGCCTTCCACGGGGGGAGCTGAGCAGCCTGCCAGGGACCGTACCTCGGGCCAGGGGCGTCTCCCCTCTTGTGGGACTCCCCCAACCCCAGTCCCCATACCACTCTGCTATTTGACACTTCTCTCTGAAATTACAGTGTCTTATCACCTCCAGGAGGAGCCTCAGCAGTGGGCCAGCCCGGTCCCTTCCCCTCCCCTCACCAAAGGGGAAACTGAGGCCCCGAGGGGCGCCCTGGGTTGCAATGACTAGACTTTGTGGAGTTTCTTTCTTACTTACTAATTGATTTCTAGCACATAAACTCATTTGCGTTCGCAATTTCGATAGTCAAAAACTTTCCAATGCTAAAACCTCATTTTCCGAAGCTAATTTAGGTCTCATTTTCGTTAATAGCTTGGCAACAATCATGCAGTAGAAATTTCTTCCAGGTCAAAGCGAGAGCCTTGGCCAGGGAGTCGGGGTATCTGCAAGCTCCGGCTGTGGGGCTGGACAAGCCGAGGCATCCCTGGTGGGCAGTTTCCCTTCACAATCAAATGAGGGGATTGAGTTATCTCAGTGTTTTTCCAGGCACTCGTCTACGACCCACTCTGTAAAACAGAGCACACCACAAGATGTAAATATTTGTTATGCAGGGGGAAAAATGTTTTTGAAAGGTGACATGGTCAACTAAGTTTGGGCAACGTTGCACGCAAGTTAATCAAATTGTTGTTTTTGTTTCTTTGTGTGTCAGCATGTGTGCTGTGTGTGCTTCCATTAGAACACAGCACCTTGTGGCTTTTAAGAAGTTATGGCATATTTGCCATATATGTCTGTGCCCCGCATGTACCATCACTCTTGCTCTGGGGCTCGTCTGTTGATGTCGAGGCCTGAAATACAAGACCCACGTGGTACCCATCCCTGTGCCATGAGGAAGCATGGGGGAATAAATACACTATGGGGCATCCCTTTGGGTGGTGGATGCAAAAGCCTCTGGGCATATTCTTCCTTCTTCCTCTCCCTAGATGAACAATCCCATCTCATGGCATATTTGTCAATATCTATGGAGCACAGGCATCCCGAGGAGCATGATATGGGAAATCCTGGGTGGGGGGATGGCTCCCAGGTCTCTTCTGCCCTCCCTCTACGGGACTTCTGTGACTCCAAGAGACAAGGAATAAAGGAGACAGTCTCTGAGTCATTGTCTTAGCCTTAAGACTCAGACATGAGTCTGAGTAAGACTTAGCCTTAAGACTCACCATGCTCTTATTTAGGGGCACCCTCAGTCTGTGCCCCCTGTGTCCTCAGGGCCTTGATCTTGCCCCTTTTGGCAGGAGAACTGCACTGGCCAACCCAAAGCTCTCCTTACCCTGTCTCGCTGCCTTGGCCAACTGTGGGTCCCCCTCAGCCCAACAGGCTCCTCCCCAAGGAGCCCATCCTTCTCAACACACACCATTTGCAGTTCTGCATGAGCCCAGGCTTGGAGTCAGAGTCAGATTCAAGTTCTGCCTGGCAACTTCCTGGTTATATGGTTCCCATGCAATGGCTGAACTTTCCTAGTACAGAAACGAGAAACAATCGAGGTACTGACCACTTAGCTTTAGGGCAAACACTAAAAGGGCCTGATACTCTGCCTTAGGCTAAGTTCCCTAGAAAGCAAAGCCCGAGGCAAAGGCTTCCCTGCCACTCCTTTTTTAAGGAGTACAATTTCAGAGACATGGGAGTGAGGGAACTGCTAAGCAAAGCTGGAGAGAGAGAAAAATGAGAGAATGCCAGAATACGAGCAAATGTTGGCCACCTACCAGTGTCAAACATGGCTGATCTCATCGATACATCTCTCAAAAGGCTGTATGGTGACTGCGTCATGGGCTTGTCCATCTGGAGAGAGGAAGAAGGAAAAATATGCCCAGAGGCTCTTGCATCCATTGCCCAAAGGGATGCCCCATAGTGTATTTATTCCTCCATGCTTCCTCATGGCACAGGGATGGGTACCACGTGGGTCTTATATTTCAGGCCTCGACATCAACAGACGAGCCCCAGAACAAGAGCGATGGTACGTGCGGGGCACAGACATGCGATAGGATGCTTCGGGATTGTGCCCATGTTCACTTAGCAGAGTCCCACGGAATTGGCCACTGCAGTGGAAGGTGGTGGGAACGGGTGTGTTAGACCCTGGAGATGGGCACGGTCATGAAGAACAGAGGGGGTGCAGAAGCAATGTCTCTACCTCCCTCCCCCCACTTATACCACCAGATCTGCTCTGTCCTCCCACTCTGTCCTGCCCCCATACCACATCTGGGGCCTCCGCTGTTTCTGAAAACAGAATGTTCTCAGTTGTGTTCCAGGAGAAGGCACGATGAGTCACAGAGCCTCCTTCCAATCTCTGGGAAGACTGGAGGCAACAGGGTTAGTGCAACAAGCCTGAACGAAGGCAGCTATTGCGGGTCCTGTGGCCCCAGGGGACACCTGCCACATTGGAACCCCTGCTGCTCAATCTCCATGTCCCTCATCCTCAACCAGTTATTTGGTCAATCTGCGTCATTTTACCGGGCAGGATGGCACAGACCACCGGCCCCTAGGGGATCAGTGCCTTAGTTTGCCATGTCTTTATTGAGTTGCTATCACTGCAATGGCTCATTCATAGATCCTTTGCATCCAACAAAGGGGCACCAAGACCCCTGAACCCCTGTCTTCACTGGCAGCAACAGTCCTTGCTCTGCACTGGAACTGGGGTACATTGCTGATGTGTTCAATCTAAAATGACAGGTGGGGTCACAGCTTCAAGTCCATTGGGATCCTCAGAGTGTCACCTACAAGGAGCACTAGCCCCACAATGGAAGTGTCAGCTCCCTGGGGACCAGGACCCCTCATTTCACAGATCCTAAGTTTTGTGGAGACAGGGCGCATAAATTCTGCCTGAGGGTCTCTGTGAGTGATGGCAATGGCAGATTAGCTTTGGGCCCTTGACTCCAGGAACCATGTATTCCGGCAGTGGGAACACAGCACCAATTATTGTCTTTTGGATTAGGCCCTTCGACCACATCCTAAAGGGTAATACTCCAACCCTGTAGGGGCTTGTCCCCAAGGTGGTGCCTTAGCTCTACAATTAACAGGTCATTGCACCATGGTAACAGGCCTGATGGGCATACTATAGGCCAGGAACCTGTGGCCATGAGTTCATTGTCATCCTTTTGCCATAGCCAAACAATGGGTCCCTTGATGGGAGCCACTGATATGTGGGAAACTGTGTAGGTAGACAAGGCGTTCTATAGGCCATCATGTGGTGGTGACTTCATACTGAGGGTAGGAAGAAGTTCCCACCGGTAAGGACAAATCATATTTCTCTCAGGGGTAGAAAGGCTCTAGCATGGTCAATCCACCAAGAAGTGATGGAATAGTCTTCTGTAGGGATGATATTCTGTTGAGGGTTCAGACACAACATTTGCTATTGACAGATGGGGCATTTTACAGTGGCAGTAGTGGGATGAGGCTGGGGGAAGGCCTCCCTACTGCTGGGGCTATTCATGGCTCCCATCCTGACCTCCATGGCTGATGAGCTGGGGAGAGAGGCTGGTGGACACCCACAGGATAAGTTGTCCTGCCCTCCTGTTGTTAAACGCCTCCCCGGCAATGGCATTAATGTGAGACCCCAAGACCTGCCCACTGTGTGCCTGCTCTCCTTAAGTCCATTCCTTACCTTTCCTTCAGTCTTATTCCAGATCTTCCAGTTTTCTTCCTTCCAAGCCCTTGACCAACTAGCCAAGCCATTTACCACTGCGTCTTTGTATATGTTTTCTCTGGGTCACCTTTCCTTGCAGGGCTGTCCTCCAAGAAAATGTCTTTTCATTGCTGTCCCTTCCAGCCATCCTTTGGGATGGGACTACAACACAGCATAGTGTGTTTTCAACTAATGATGACATGTCACATTGATCACATCTGTGACCTGAGTTTTCTCCTTCTCCATCAAGTGATCACAGAGTATCCCTACCCTAGAAAGTCACCTGCGTGCAGCAAGAGGAATCAGTGCCACAGTCGGGGTCACCTGTTTGTGTCATTTACTCATGCCTTCTGGACACATTTGGGCTTGATCCTGAACATACCATTTCCATCATAAGTAAACTACCCAACCTTATGACTTGGCATATCTGGTAACACACTAGCTTGTGATGGGAAGGTCTGGTCCCATAGTCACTCCCATGAGAATTCCAAGTGGTACCCAAAACAAGAGCTCCCTGCCATGAGATTAATGGACTTGCTATGGAATCTTGAGAGTATATCCTGCAAGTTTTCAGTGTGTGCTTGCCAAAGACTTCACCCACGAGCATCCTGGTCTGCTATGGAGACCTCTAGCAGAGGTCCTCCTGGGTCAGACAGATCCAGTGGTGAGCAGTTCAAACGTTAATCATGTGCAGCTTATAAGCTCTGGCAGGGTATTAACTTTGATTTTTATTAATTTTTTAAATTAATTGCTTGAATAAATAAATTATTAAAATAATTCCAAAATTAAAATAGAAAAAAGGCATAAGAAGGTATTAATTAACCTCTCTCCTACCGTTTTCTTTCTAGCAGAATAACGACTGTTTAGTTGCTTGTAAATTACTCTAGAGATATTTTATGCCTCTAGAAGGAAATACATGTGTGTGTGTGTGTGTGTGTGTGTGTGTGTGTGTGTATCTTCCCATCTCCCACCATTTCCTAAAACAATTAGTAGTTTACCGCTCTGTCCCTTCCTTTAACTCAAGAGTGTCTCCTAGCCATCTTCACATAGCAACACGAAAAGAGGTTCTTCATTACAGTTCACAACGGTCTGGGAGGTCATTTAATGGATGTGCCATATTCTATGTGACCCTCGTCCTCTTGATGGACATTTCATTGTTTCCAACAATTTGGAATCACAGAGCGTATGCCAATGAATAACCCACTACACACGGAAGTACAGCTCCCCAGGAAGCACGCCTTTATAATTTTAAAGGATATTTTCAGATGGCTCCCCTTGAAGTTTGTACCAATTCACATTCCCACTGACAATGTCGAAGGGTGCTCATTTATTGAGACCACCTCTCTCAGAGGGCGTTTTAATTTTTGCCAGTCTGATCAGTAAAAAGTGTTACTTTGGTGTACTTCAATTTGTTTACAGGTTATTTTATTAAACTTTGGTGTGTTTACGCCTTATTTCACCAGTCGGCTGTAAAGCTACTTGGGCTCTCCAAGACTCCGTATCTTAAATCTTGATATATAAGCACAGAAATGAGGGAGGAGAGCAAGAACCAGGCCTAACTTGTCTGTGGTTCTCTCCCTGGTTCCAAGCACAGTGGCTGGCACCTAGTAGATGCTCAATAAATATTTCCTGAATGAACAAATGGATCAAACATGATGTTGGTCTCATTTGTGCAGCAGTTTATAGATGAATGAGCACTTTCCCCCCGTTCTAGTAATTCCATCCTCTCCCTATTCTGCTGAGAGGATGCTAGAGAAGTTGAAAGCCTACCCTGCAAAAATTGTGGTGGAGGAACTGTGCCTCGCCCAGGGACCCTGCTGAAAAGCCAGGGCCATGCTTCCATGTTTCCTCCCATGGAATTCTCTGCATCCTTTGCCTAATTAGATGAAGAAGTGGATATCTTATTTCTACACTGGCCAACAACCTATGATCCATAAGAAATGGCTGGAAAGGATGGGCTGGATCAATCAGGCCTGGGGATGGGGAGTCTGAATTCAGTAAGCTTACTGCCGAAAGGTCAAGAGGAAGAAGTTGAGTCATGGTGGCCATTATGGGTCATGAAGAAGCCAGGAGCTGTGAGGAAGGAGTGAGGAAGCTCTGACCGAGCAAGCTGGACGGCAGAGAGGGAAGGTAGCAGGTTCCCCAGAAGTGAATTCCTCATGTGGTCCCAGGAAACAAAATGAGAGCACTGTCTGTTACTGATGGCTTCCCAGGTGAGTCTCATGATTCCTGGAAATGAATCTAGATTTTGGACCTTAAATTTCCACGGGACCCCGGGGTGATCTGCCAATAAAGTGTTTCTCTACTTGAAACTGCCTGGATTGAGACTCTGTTTCTTGCCATCCAAAGATCCCTAATTGGATAACATTTTACAGATGTGGAACTTGAGACTCTTGAGTGGTGGAGTCCAAGTCCTCTGCCTGCCACGTCACCTGGCTCAGTGAAGTTGGACTCTTATTCCAACGCACATGGGAGGTAGTCAGTACGTATCTGAGCATTGCTTGATTGGCTGACTGATTTCTCAGTGGCTTCATTTAAAGCAAAAATGGATCTTGTAGCAGAATGTATTTTCCAAAGTGGCGGCTGCAGTAACTCCAATCCCACATGCTCCTTGGCAATGCAACCTTGACCTTGCAGCTCCCCCATTGAGAGATGGAATCTAATTTATGTTTCTGGAGTTTGGGCTGGCCTTAGTAACTCCCTTGTCGCCAATACAATGTGGCAGAAATGGCATTACATGACTTTGGAGGTTAGGTCATAAAAGGCTTTGAAGCTTTTGCTTGGTCTCTTGGAACACTTGCTCTTAGAATGCTTCCCTGCCCACAGCCCAGCATCCATGCTGTGTGAAGCCCTATCCACGTGGGGAGGCCACCTGGGACGGGTGCTCTGATGATCAGCTGAGCCGGCCTTTGAATATCCAGCCCAGGTACCGGACAGGTAAGTGAAGAATTGTCCAGTGATTCCATCCCCCCACAGTTCCGGGTACCCCAATGCATTCAATCCTTCCCTGATGAGGCCTGAGACAGGACGGAGCAGACACAAACCATCTGCACTGTGCCCTTTCCAAATTCCTGACTTCCAGAAAGCTATGAGAGCTTACTAAATTGGGCTTTATTTGACTCCGCTAAGTTTTGGGGTGATTTGTTACCCAGTAGGTAACTGAAATAGCTCATTGGAACAGACTTTCTTTCCCCTAAAATGATGACTTCATTTCTTACCCACGTCTAGCTAAGGGTTAACAGATAAATTCTAAATCTGGTGGATATTTCCCTAACTTGAGTCCATAAACAAAGGCAGAGCTTTTCCAAGTTCGGGACTGGCTATAAAAAGAAGGATCCTTGACTTTAAGCCCAAGAGAGCTTTGTTCCTTAAAGTTGGTGAAAAGAGGTCTTCCTGATATGAAGAAATGACATCTGTTTCTCAGATTAAACACACACACACACACACACACACACACACACACACACACACGTATACAATGTAGATTGGCTTCCTGTGCAGACAATGTAGGCTTAGTTTCTCAGTTTTCCGGGAAATCATTACCCAGTTAGGAAATTCTCCAGTCCAGACAGCCCAATCTGGCCACATTGCTTGGTGGAGGACAGGCTGGCACAAACTTTGGGAGAAGAGTCCATGCTTCCAGCAAGAGTCCTTGTGAAGAGCTAGGGCCACCAAAGAGCCCCCAACACTGTGAACTTCTGCATCGCACGCTGCCTTACAAACTGTAGAGAGCTCTCCAAATGCATAGCTGTTAGGCTGGCGACTAGCCCCAGGAGAGCGGGCTTGGGAAGGGAGGGGCCTGGGACACCCTGGGGAGAGCAGATTTCCCAGGCATCCTGCTGTGGTGAGGGGAGAGGCCCACACGGAGCCCCCTAGCTGTGTCCAAGACTGTACGGTTTGCACAGAGGTCTGTCTGACCGCATTCATGGGAGCCTCTGCCCATCAGCCAAGTGCACGGGTTTCCATTCTCCCAGGGCAAACCTGAGGCTCAGAGGAGCTGAAGACTATACTAGGGAACACATAGCTGTTGGGAGTGACAGCCCCAGTGACTGAGACCTGGGTGCCTTTTGTCCTTGTCGGAAGCCCTGGCCTGGAGCTTGCGGTCATTACTCTGTACACTTGCAGAGCACTTAACAGTCGGCCCAGGCTTTCCTGTGCAGCAGGCCAGTGGAGCCGCAGGACCTGCTTCGAATCTCTGCTTCAGAGGCAGTTGGAGTGAATTGCCCTCAGTCCTGTGACCCAGCAGGTGGCAAAGCCAGGCACAGAGCAGGATCTCGCCCTGACACAGAGCAGCCTGCCGGAACCCAGCTGCCTTTCCGCCGGCTCTCTCCTCCTGCCTCCTGGAACACTGGGGAGGCCGGTGGGGAGGTCCCTGCCAGCAGCCTTTTAACAGCGACGTTTCTGTGATTAGCCCACACTTATTAAGCACCCGCAGCATGCAAGACAGTGTCTAGCCCGTCGTGACCGCGGCTGACACGATCTGAAGAGGCAGCCGTGACCTGGGCGCCAAAGGGCCCGGCACACCAGCGTTAGGTCTCCCGCCGTGCTTTCTGGCCTTTCCCAGGCCCCAGGACACCCCCACCTGCACCCCCAGGTCGGAGGGCTGCCCTCCCAGGTGCAGCCACAGGGGAGCCGAAACCCCGCGGCTACCGTGTGATTAAAGTCTCTGCTGGGAGAAAGTGACACTGTGGTCTGATTCATACCAGTAAATATGTGATTTACATTTAATTCTGAGTAACCTTTCTGGGCTCGGTGAGGTGTGAAGGAATCTGATGGGGCCGGCTCCGCGGAGGAGGGGGCAATTCATATTCATTAAGATCTCCACGTCAGCCAGCTGAAGGGTGACAAGCCCCAGCCCTCCCTCCTCCCTCTCGCCCTCCAGGGTTGGGGCTCCTGGGAGGCCAGCAGTCACGCAGACCACCGCTTGGGGTGGGGGTGGGAGGCGGGGTTGGGGGAGGCAGAGGGGAGGGCTGGAGGCGCCGAGAGAAATTGGGAGGAAAATAAAGAGCAGGCTCCCCGGTGACACAGCGCAGGCCTTGGGGCTCCAGATTGCTGCATTAGCTGTATTGATCTCTCGAGGGCAGGGGGAGGGGTATTGATCGAGGAGGTGGGGGGGCCTCAGAGGCCCCCGGTCGGCCTCTTTTGTCCATATTTACAAGGGACTATTCAGTCATCTCTGGTTCATCCAGGCCTGGGGCGGAGAGAGAAATGCCAGGGAAGGAAGGTTCCTTGGCCCCTCGAGGCGTTAGTTTGGGTTTTGATTACCTGAGCTGGGATCACTGCAGGTGCACAGGGCCCACTGAACTTGAGAAGACCCAAAGAAGGGCCCGAGGGGAAAGAAAAATGCACTTCTTTCACGGACGGGCTGTCTGGCGGCTCTCAGACCCTCAGTTTGTCTGTCCTCCTAATGGGCATATCAGTAACGATTAACAGCGATTCTGAGAGCTGCTGTCTGTTGACCGCTGATGGGGGAAGCGGGGGGCAGGCTCTGGGGGCTCTGCTGGGGCAAAGTCTCAGTGGATCCTTGTGACTGCTTTGTGAAGGAGCCTTCGCTCTCACCTCCAGTTTGCAGATGAGAGCCCTCATCGTGATTATGATGCAAGACGGCAAGCCCCGCTGGATAACAGAGCAGACGGGAGGGAAGTGCCTGGGGGTCACGGCCTGTGCAAGGGTACCCTTATCCTGTCGGGAACTGTGCCTCTGCTCAGGCCCTGACATTGGGCTGGTTTTTGTCAGAGTGAGACCTGTTTTTCCAACAGGGCAGGGTTTGGTGCATCGCCTGCAGCATCCCGGGCCCTCTGAGGGATGGGAAGCTGTGCCCTCAGCCAGTGCCTGGCGTGGGGCAGAGTGGGAAGGCAGGTGCTCCTGGAGGACCCCCCCCCCCAGGAGCATGACAGCTGAGCTTGCTCGCCCAAGGAGGGCATGCCTGGGGGAGCCGAGTGGGCAGGGAGACGGTCGGAGATGACTGGTTGCTCTGGGTGTGAAGGCAGAAGGGCCCCTGCTCTGATTGCTGGTGTTTGTCACTGGCCCGGCCCAGAGAGGAAGAGGCTCTGGTTTGGAAGGAAGGATGAGGTGCTCCATTTTGGACCCGCCGAGTCTGAGCTGCCTGGTGGCTCGTCTGGAGGGCAGTGGAATGCTGACCCGAGGGGCCGGCCGGGGGGTGAAGACATGGAAGTTGTCGGCTGAGAGAAGGCACATGAAGGTGCTGGCGGGCAGGAGGCAGGCAGCGAGGGAGAGCAGACCTCCGAGCAGCAGGCCACTGTGTGTGATCACAGTGGAGCGGCCTGTGGAAGGGGGGGTCAGGAGACTGTGTTGTCTAGCAGCCAAGGCAAGAAAGGATGTCAGGAAGAGGAAGTGGTCGGCAGCGCCAGGCCCCATCCACAGGCCATGTGGGATGTGGAGTTAAAAGTGTCCACTAGATTTAGTAACAAGAAGGTCAGAGGTGGCCGGCAGAGGCCAGCCCCGGGGGGCCTGGGGAGCCAGAGCCAGACAGAGGGAGGTGGGAGGTGAGGAAGTGGAAAGCACTTGTGTAGACACCCCAGTGAAGAGCTTTGGCCGTGAAGGGAAGGCCAGGATGGGGCAGTAGCTGGAAGGGCCAGCGGGGCGAGAAAGGGATGTTTTCAAGGCAGCAAAGTCTTAGCCCATTGACACGCTGGTGGGGGGGAGCCAGGAGGGAGGGCGAGAGGTGGGGGACACAGCAGATAAGGGGCTCTGGGCTGAGCGGGTGTCTGAGGAGGGGCAGGTCTGGAAGGGGCAGGGGAACCCATGCGGCAGAGACGGGGTGAGGCAAGGAGGGAAGAGGAGGAGGTATGGACACCGTCCGTGGGCAGGATGGTGGTGAGGGCCCGCTCCCGAGAGCCGGGGTGGAGTCGGGGGGGCAGAAGATGGCGGGATCTGGGCTCGCATGCACATGTGGGGCGTAGGGGAGCAGCTGAGGTTTGGGGGGAAGCACAGAGAAAGCAATTTTTCCACAGATCCACGAGGCCCAGGGTCTGAGATGGAGCCAGTGTCCTCCGCAGAAAGCCTTCAGCAAGCGAGAGAGTAATTAGGGACGATAAGAGCAAGACGGAACTGGCTTTTAGTCTGTGCTTGACATCTGCCAGGCCAAGTGTCACAGAGTGACGGTGGGAGAATGGGCGCCCGGGTGAGCGTCGTCACCAGGGGCTGTGGTCCACCGCCCCGGCAGGCCGGCCCTGTACCCCTCCTCCAGCCTACCTCCTTCTCCTGCCGTCCAGAACAAGGCCTCTCTTCTCCCACAGATGCCACAAGACGTGGGCCCGCTGGGACCTAAGAAACGGCTGCATGTGGCGGGCAGGGCCCGACAGGGGTCGGCCAGTTGTGGTCTGCACCTTGTGGTGTAGCCGCTCGGATTCTGACATCCAGAGACAGTTTCTGAGCCACTAGGGCACCAGCTCCCCACGTCCCAGTGCTCCCTCAGGAAAGAGTCGCTGCAATCCGTCACTGCGTCTCCTTTCACAACATAAGCTAGGGAGAGAGGGAGGAAAGGGGAGCCTCACTTTTTTCTCATGAAAATTCTACTCTCTTGGACAGCCTCCAGAAAGACAAAGGCGGGTTGGGCCATTGAAGAAGGTTGTGCAGTGCGTGCACTGCTCAAAGACACACTGATAGGATGAGGGGTAGGGCAAGTGGGACCTGAAACCCAGCCTGGGTCCACTGGCCAAGCCTCATGCCCTGTGTCTGCAGAGAGGGGGCACATTTTTTCCAATTCACACGAAGGCATTGCAGAGGCTAGCTGAGTCCCTTAGAGAAGCTTCCGGCACCTGTCCCAAGCAAGGTGGGCCAGGGTGACTTCCATAGACAACAGATGGTGACAAGAAGCTTCTGGCCACCTGGATGCACTGCTCTCATGGCCGGAAGGGGAGCTGGGAATTGGGGCATTTTCATTTTACAGGTCTCACAAAAGGGCAGGGGCAGAGTCAGGGTGAGGCAGAAATGGGTGTGGGGGAGGGTCCAGAAGGGCAGGTTCATGGCCAGGAAAGGGAAAGGTGAGCAGATGACAGCTGTGGCCGGGGCCCCCAGGGGTCAGCTCCCAGCCTGGCTCTGCCACTGCTCCCCCGGGGGTCCTCTGGGAAGGTCACGTTCCCTCCCTCTGCCTCAGTCTCCTCATCTGACAGATCCAGAGCTGAAGTCACAAGAGACGGAGTGACGGCTCTGCCACCCACTGTGTCTGCGACTGTGGCCAGGTCATTTGAACACATCAGAGCTCATGTCTTCCCCTGGGCCACAGATGGCCGTGTGTCCTCGGCCTCTTGGCCTGCCACCCAGGTGCCCTCCCTGTCCCCGCCCACCGCCTCTCCTTCCTGAAGGGAATAAACCAGAATAGGACCTGTCTCTCCTTTCGGGGGAGGGGGTTCCTTTTCCGTCAGCCCCAGGGAGAGTAAGAGGAACAGGAAAATTACAGTATCAGCATGGAAATTACAATTGGAGGCGTCTGATTCACCAGGGAGGGTGACTCGTTCCTCTTTTTATTTTTTTTATTTTTAGTCGCTATTATGTTGGCAAGGAGGTCTGTGCTCATTAACCTGCATTGCCAGAGCAGAGACTCTGGGAAGCCGGCTGGTGAGCAAGGCTGCCCCCTCCAGCCCCCTCCCCTCTCATCAGTTATTTATAGCCTTCCTTCCCTCTGGTGAATTAATTAACTTGTACCAGTGGCCTCAGATACTGCCTGTTGTGTTTAGCTGGGTGTCCCTTGGAGGCCAGTAAGGGAAGCGTGCAGAGAGACGGGGATGGGCAGGAAGGCAGGGCTGCTGCCTGGCACCAGCTTCCCCCACCCCAGCTCCGAGCCATCCCCAAGCCATCCCTCTCCCCAGCAGAGTAGGATTGAGGGCTGTCTTGTACCCTAGCCTCACTTCTTAGGGGTTTCCGAGGTTTGGGATTTTAAAAGCCAGCCAATCTGTCCCCAGTGGCAGAGTCTGAAAACGTACCAGGAGGAAAAAAGTCCAAAATACATCCCTTTCCTACAGCAGGGAAGCAAGGGACCAAGATGTAAGGCTTCAGAATTCTCTATGCCCAGAGCGGTACCCAGCTGAGTGCCAAACCTCAGGGGCACGGGGGGTGTCTTGGAGGTCTGGGGGGATTCTGGGGCACAGGGCAGAGGGGGAGGGCACCCATGTTGGGACCCAGTGAGCAAGGATGGGGATAAGGGCTGCACCGAGGAGGGACCCCATTCAGGATGAGCTCCTTGGGCCCAGCCTTCTATTTCACAGATGGGGAGACTGAGGCCCAGAGAGGGAGCATCTGGTTCATTCACTCAGCCCTCCGTTCTTTCATTCGACGTGCATTTTGTACCTTCCCCATGGGCCTACGTTCCCAGACACCCACTGGCCAGATTTATCACCCTCTGCTGTCAAAGCTTGTGGCTGGCTGGGCTCATGTCTCCTGTGGGAGAGGGACATCTTGCTTCTCCCGCCAACCCCCCCCCATCCCAGCTCTGACTCCTGGAGGAAGGTGGCGGGGATGGGGACGGGACTGGGCTTGGACCCCAGCATGACATTCAGCAGCATTTATTCCTCAGGCTGCATGGCACCACTGCTCAGGAAGCACTCCGGGCCAGTGGGGGCCAGGTTGGCCTGCCCTGTGGGTTCCCCGGAAGTGGCTTCCCAGAGTGGGTTCTGGGTCCAGCCCTCTGCACCAGCCTAAAAGGCTATCAGGCTACTGCCCCCTCCCAGTTCCTTGAACAACCTTGCTAATCGGTATGATTAGTCCTCATCAGCACCAGCGATAATACGAAAATCATGACGGTTAAAGCTGCCAGGTTGGCCTCACCCTGGGCTGCAGATGATGTGAACTGCTTAGCAGGATCTATCCCACAGTCTGCCCTCCCCCCCGCCCCCAGGGCCCTACCTTGGGACCTTCCTTCAGCTGGGAGAGGCCCCTGCTTTCTCCGGCAGTCCTGTCTCCCCTTGACCCCGCGGGGCTCAGGCCAAGTTCTCTGGGCAGTTTTGTGCTTAAAATTACCTCCTTATGCCTGCAATTTGCCATTTGCACCTTCAAAATCAACTGCAACTGGCTAATTGCCATGGCAATTAGGTAATTGCAGGTACAATTAGCATCTCTAGCAAAGCAGAGGGAGAGGGAGAGGAGGCAGAGGGGAAGAGGGAAATCAGAGAGGAAATGCTAGCCGACAGAGGTTGTGAGAGACGGAGGGGTGGGGCAGGGGAGAGCAAGGGCGGGTGGACAAGGGTGGGGTGCGGCTAGAGAGAAGGAAGAGGTGTGCGCCATGAAATATAAGTCTATAGGCCAAGCCCCACAAGGCGATGGCCTAGAGGGAGCCCAGCAAGGCAGGAAGCCGGTTGGAGGAGCAGTGCAGGCTGGCAGCCGGGCTTCCTGGGGAAGCTGGGCCTGGACAATATCGTGGGCTTTCCATGAGCTGACAAAGAGACACGGGCAGTCTGCTAGCCGCCAGCACAAGCAAAGGTCCTGTGGTGGGAAAGCCCAAGTCTGGGGGCTAGGAGAGGCTAGACGCAGCACGGTCCAATAGAACTTTCTGCCACGATCGAAATACTTGAGATCTGCCCCGCCCCGTGTGGTAGCTACCGCCGCATGTGGCTACTGAGGAATTGAAATGTGGCTAGCAAGACGGAGGAACTGGGTTTTTTTCTTTTACTTAACTTTAGGTTAAGATGTAAACAGCCACACGGGTGGGACCGTCTGTGAGAGGAGGAGCAGTGGTGTGCGGGTGTCAGCACGAGGCCCCCATAGGAACTGACAGGCTAAGGACTAGGGCAGGGGTGCAGGGGCCAGGGCTGGAGAGGACGGGGAGGGATTGACAACAATGGGCGGGTCCCCCTGTTTGCACACGGACTTGTTTGGCTTGGGTACAGGCAAGTGTCCAGGAGGAAATGCGTCACAACTTGGGACTGAAGTCCCTACCTCTGTCCCGTACCCTGGGCTCCTCACAGCTGTGTCCTGGTGTCCCATTTTGTGAACGGCCCATGGTCTGGGGGGAAGCAGGCCTGTGTTCCCAGGCCCTGACCCAACCCAGGACCCCCACTCACCTTGACTGCCAAACAAGCTTCCGGAGAGGTAACACGGGCAGACGGGACTACCGCACTCACACTCACACCCACACACCCCACAACGTACGCCTACACATGTGGTCACACAGGTGCACTTGGACCTCCTCAGCGCACACACACCCCTCCCCAGAGCCTTTTGGTGAGTGTTCCCAGTGGTTCCAGGGCCCCAGGGGGCGCTGGGGGTGTCTTCCCTGTGCAGGTCATCGGGGTAAGGAGCCCCATTGGTACCAGGGAGAGCAGGGTGCAGAGCCCCCAGACCTGCTACAGCCATGAATTCTGAACCCCCATTCAGCACTGGGGGCCTTTCCTTTCAGTACCTCCTGGTGGGCAGGGTGCTGGCCTGGCCAGGGCCGGGAATGCCAGGTTGCGTGTGAGGAAGGTGTGACCCCAATCCTGCCCTGTGGGGTGTTCTGCTTTGCCCCTGCCACCTCCTCACCCTCCTCTCCTCCCTCCCACCCCACTCCTTCTCGGCTGTGCCTGCCTGGCTCTTCCCCCACCTCTGCTCCCTGTTCCTCTCTCCTCCACCCTCCCCTGGGTCCTTCCCAGTTGCCTTCCTCACAGTCTCTGGCCCCCTCTTCTCTTGTGCTACACTCAGGCATTCTAACCAACATGAAACTGCCATCCAGAGATCCCCCTCGGAGACTTCCAGAACATTCTTTTCTTTACCGATACTGGGGCCTGTCTGTGAAAGCTCCAGGTCCTGGGACTACAGCAGCACGATGAGTAGGACAGGGCCCCAGGCTGGCAGGGGGGACGGCGGGTTTCGTAGGTGGCGAAGGGGGCGGCCCTTTGCACATACATGTCTCTGCGTGTGCACACATGCACGCCTGTGTGTGTGGGGGGGAAGGGGCTGAGGTTTCCTTTTCAACGTCTGCTCCCAGTGTGTAGCACCCTGGAAAGGGCTAGGGAAGCACCCCAGAGCCCCGTGGACTTGGCTGGGCCTGCATTAGATTTTACTGGAAAGCAGAGCAGCGTGGTCAAGACAGTGTGTGACCATGGGGGTGCCCTCCACCCCTGGGATCCTATAGTGGGATGAGTCTGGGCGGCCTTTTCTCTTGTTCCCCCCACAGTGCTTGATACTGGTACAAAGGGGTGGGTCAGCCAGAGGAGGCCTGAAGGAGATGATCAGAAGCCTGAGCCTCTGAGCTCCAGTTCTGTCTGTCTGTCTGTCCCCTCATAGTTGGTGTTGCTCAACTCCAGACAGGCAGTGGAGAGGTAAGAGACTGAGACCCCACACCAGGTTGCAGAGCAGGGAGGTAAGCAGGTGGGCAGGAAGAACATGGCTCCCCATAATCAGCCCCAAACCCACCTGCCCCCAAGGCCAGCCAGGGGGACGGCCCCCACCCCCATTCTCAGGCTATACATCCTCATTTTGAGGCCACACACACAGAGGCCCAGGCCAAGGCAAACCTCTGCGTTGATTTCACCTGTCTGAAAGCTCAGGCACAAAAAGCACAGCGTGGAACCATCCTTCAGAGCGCTGTTCCGATTCCCCTGGGCTGGGGCTGGGGGCACACTGGGAAGAGGAAGGAATAGAAATCCAGTCTGTTTAAGGAGAAAAGGAATTTATTAAAGGATTTTAGGTTGATTCCCAAATCAGTCTCTGGGGGACCCAGACACCCAAATGAGGAGGCTACACAGCAGGAACCAAATCTGCAAGCCGCCTGCAGGATCGGCCAGGGGGTCACTGCTGTCCCCCGAGTCACCACACTCGATGCCACAGACGCTGGGGGCACGGTGCTGCCTCTGAGACCCTCCTGCCGCCGCAGCCCTGCCAGACGAGGCCTCCCCACACCTGCTTCTGCGCATGCTCCACTTCGATTAGTGCCCCGTGTGGGAAGGCCCGGGAAACAGCGCTCCGGCTGCACCCCAGCTGCAGAGGCGCGAAAATAGGTGTGTTTCCCCGAGGACGCAGGGACTGGAGCTGGGATCCCCAGGCAGAGGGAAAGTCCCTGCAACCAGAAAGATTGACAAAGAGCCTCATACTCCAGCAACTATGGCGCCCTGCTCTGCCAGCCCGCCCCCCCTAGCCCCTCCCTGAGGACCCGGTCCTGGTGCTGCCCTCACCCCTGCGCCCTGGTTTCCAGAGCCCCCGGTCTCACACGCTCTGCCCCAGGAGGCCCTCTGCCTCCGAGGCCCTTGTGTGTACAGCAGGTTTCTAGGGCCCGAGGGGCGGGAGTGTCAACCAACCACAGGCTGTTCCTTTCCGGTGACATTTGGCTCCGGGGGCTGGGGCTGAGGTTGGCCCTCCATGACACCTCCAGCTCAGACAGAGAAACACGCACCAGGGGCCAGGACAGAGCAAGGGGACGCCTGCTGTCTACAAGCACAGGGGTGGTCGCAGCTAAGGCTCGCGGAGCACGGGCAACGTGGGAGGCCGTGCCAACGCCGAGCCAAGCTCTCAGCGCTGAGAATCCAGGCAACAGTTTCATGAGTTAGGAGCTGTTGCCACCGGCTGACGGGCAAGGAAACCAGGACAGGGCAGGGAGAGGTCAGTGAACTCACCTGGGGCCCCCAGCGACTCAGTGGCAGAACCAGGATCTGAAGCCAGCCTGGCACCAGAGCCCTTAGCCACTTTGTTATGTGGCTCCTTATGTGGCTTCTCCTCGCTGTACCTCTACTGCCCTTCTGGAAGATGGGCCCCAGGGGGTCAAGGGCCTGCTGGTAGAGGACACAGCTCAAGTCGGTGATTCTAGGTTTCAACTCTGGCTCTGTTTTCTGTCGGTTGTGTGATTGGGGACAGAAACTTAAGAACCCTGAGATCTAGTGTCCTCCCTAGTGACACAGGCCAAGGGAGTCTATGTACAGGGAGTCTGTGGGGGCAGTAAGGGGGGAGTGCTTGGTGCCCGGCGCCTGGCAGAGGCTCAGGAAATGTGGGGCCAAAGGGACCCCTATTTCGCGAGGAAGACACAAGAAGGCAGTGCCCGGCCCCATCGGGAAGATGCCTCCTAAAGCAGGCGGGAGCATTTTGAACAGGGAAGTCCCTTCAAGTCAGAGAAAAGAATCTTCTCAGAGGAGACTCGTACTCTGGGAGGGCAAGGGATCTCATGTTGGGTTACCCGACTGAGCTGTGAAGGCTGTCTGGAGCCCAGTGTTGAAGATTCTGGAAGCATATCCTGACCTAGGGAAAGGACGCTGTGACTGATTACTGACGTCTGCCCTGGGCGTGGGCTAAGGACACACCTCGTATCTATTTGCCGTTCTGGATCTCTGTGTCTCCCCATGAGCCCCAGACGAGTTCTCTTCCCTCCACGCCCCCCGCTCCCTGTCTCTTCTCCCCATTGTTCCCTGGACAAGGGATCTCTCCTTTAAGGCACCATCCCAACAAAACTCTCCCACAGACATCAACCGCTGTATAGTTGTCTTATTTCTTGCATTTTCCTCCTCATCTCCTAAATAATGAGGGTCAAGAGCAGTGCTTCTCAGTTGGGGGCGATTTTGCTACCCGGGAGAAACATTTGTCAATGTCGGGAGACATTTTTGGTGGTGAAAATGCGGGGACATGGGAAAAGGGGGGAAGGTGGGCGCTACCCGCATTGGTGGGCGGAGGCCAGGGATGCTGGGAAGGGGCCCCCACTTCAAAGACTTATCTGGTCCAAACCAACGACGCCGAGGTTGGGAAACCCAGACCTGGAGAATGCACAGCAGACTCTGGAGCCATGCGGGGTAGAAGCACTGACCCCCGCCACCCCATGCAGTCGAAAATCGGCATTAACTTTTGACTCCCCCCAAACTTAACTACTAATAGCTCACTGTTGACCAGAAGAAAGACTTGTTGAATACATGCTGTGTACAGTATATGTATAACATGGTACATTCTTACAATAAAGTCAGTCAGAGAGAAGAAAAGGTTATTAGGAAAATCATGTACGGTATTGGGCTATATTTATTAAAAACCAAAACAAAACTGGGGTGTAAGTGGCCCAGCTTTGCCTGGCCTGATCGCTGGGCCAGCCCCCGTTGGATTCCCCACAGCGGAATGGTTTAGAGGGCGGGCTCCTGTCCGGCCTCTGCGTCTCACTGGCTGAGTGCCCTTGGACAGGGTGCTTCGCCTCCCTGGGTCCCGGGTCCTCTGTAAAATGGGGACAAGGATCAAACCTCCCCTCATTGTCAGGATTCAATGAGTCACTGGGCCGTGCTGATACATATCAGGGGCTCAAACGTTGATCGTCAAATGATTACTCTGCTCACGTGATAACCCCGCCTGGAGTGCCCTCTGGTTGTCCCGTTTTATCACAGATGTTCCTGTCTGGGAACCACGACCATCTCCCACCATGACTGAGACCGAGCTCCCGTCCCCCATGTCCTCCTAAACATTCAAATGCACCAAATGTTCCTCCCTTCAAGGCCGTGCCGACCCCCCAGCCTCGCTCATCTTCCTGACCCAAGCCTACTTAAAAGCACCCCCTCCCAGTGCCTAGCAGAGAGCCAGGCCTCTTCTATTTCCTGGGGAAGTCCTCGTTGGCACTTGTCAGTGGGAGCCAGGGGCTGCAGGGAGGAGGAGAGGAGGCGGGGGTCGCAGGGAGGCGGGGAGGCGGGCCTCTACACAGAGCTCAGGGGCTGTTTCCAGCCTGGCTGATTGGTCTTGACAGGCAGGATGGAGGCTGAGCAGTCCCTTGTCCTCTGCACTTTAAAAGGCCAGCGCCCCTCCCAGAATCTTTCCTTGGAGACCTGCTAAAATAATACATTTAGACCTGCCAAACCCAATCGCTTCCGTCTGTCAGGCTCCCTGCAAATAGCACTTCTTAGCGGAGCTCAGCGAAAATACGATTCCGAACAGCATGGGGGCAATCATACATCAATCGAAGAAAAACATTTTTCCCCTTCCCTTCCACCAGCCCCCATAATTGCATTTTAAAGCCGTTCCTGTGTTTCTGGGAGAGACACCACGGTACCTGTTGCTTTTAACTCAGAGCTGAGCGAGGCGGCAAAACGAAGCTAAACACAGCAAAGTTGTTTTGATTTCTCTCCTAACGGCAGAACGCGGGGCTTGCTGCGGGGACTCAGCCGCGAGAAGACAAGCTGATGAAAATGTATTTTTCCCTGTCGTTCCTTTTAAATAGACGGGTGTTTTATTCTTCCTTTTTGCCACTTTGCTGTGCTAGACTGAGCTTTATGGGATCCTGGCATGCGGGCACTTCACTTCTGGTAGGAATGGCCGCCCCAACCCTCCCGCGGCGGAGAGCCTCCGTGGGCCCGGACAGGGGTCACCTTGGCACCTCTCCGGGGGCCCGTTTTAAAGTAGAGCCCCTCCCGCTGGCGTGGGGGTGTCGGGGAGGCCTCGGCTGGGATGAGTCTGTAGCATCCTCTCCCCTCTGATTGAGGGTCTAGGAGGATGGGGGAGGGAGTCGTTAAGGATCCAGAAGGAGGGAAAGGAGAGCAAGAGGGGGGTTTGAAGACAGACATGGACAGAGCCACTATCTGCCATTGGCCCAAGCAAGCCTGCCAATGAGGTTAGAACCGGTGAGTCCTGGACCTGACTCCCGACTCCACCACGTACCAGTGGGGAGGTGGCCTTGGGCAAGTCCCTCATTCAGAGCGGGGTTGAGTGTAACTTGCCTCCCTGCCCTGTGAAGTCGAGGTCTTTAGCCCCCAGCGCCTCCTCTGGAGGGGCTCAGCGCTCTCTTCCAAACCCCAGCTAATGCTGGGGTGTTCGTTGGGAGCTCAGTGGCGCAGGCCCTCTGCCTCTGACTTCCCCTCGGCTGCAGACGAAGGGGCCTCAAGGAGTTGTCCCAGCACTTTTGCCTCTCTCCCTTCCCTCACTGCTTGCAGATCACATCCCAACTCCCTCCTTCCTCGAAGCCCAGCATCTTCCCCTCCTCCAAACGGGTTCCTTCCCACCCCAAAGTCTCATGCATGGATTTTTCTCGAAGACACTGCTCTCTCCCTTAGAGAAATTCTAAGGCAGCTTCTAAGGCTGTTCCCACTTTGTACGAGAGTGCAATGCATTCATGAGGGGCTACCCCAGGACCCTGCCACAGATGCTCTGCTCTGCCTGCGGCAGGCCCTTTGGGAAACGCAGCCCCCCTGCCCCTCGGGCTCTGGCAGCGAGTGGCGGCCTGCCACAGCTAGCTGGGGTCGCTCTGACCCCTGTGTGTCTCCCATTCCTCCTTGCTGTCTCAGTTGGCACCAGAGCCAGCATGGGACACCTCACCCTCCCTCCCCTCCCACCCACCGGTGGGTAAGCAGTGTCCATGCTTGCGGTCCACATGGGCTCTTGAAGGCTGAAGCTGAGGATAATTCCTCCTCTTGGGGAGCACTGTTCTGGGAGTCCATCCAACTATGCCATTTCATACATGCCCAGCCCTAGGGGCCAATGCAACCTCCTGAGCTTCGGTTTCCTTGTCTGGTCAACGTCTATGCTAACTGTGATCCCGGTGCTCACCCAACGCAGATGTTTCCTATCTCCGTGCCTCACAAAAGATCACATGGGCCTTTCTGTCAACGCCGTTTCCCAGGCCATGTCACTGGTAAAGGGGTCATGTGAACCCCCTTTGTAGATGGGGACAGTTGAAGCCTGAGAAGCTAAGTGGCACCATTTCCCTCCGGTGCTGGATGGAAGACCCCGGCCTTCCCAAATCCTGGGGTGTGTCCTGAGCACCTGTGCAAGAGGGCAAGGCCTCTGGGCAGCCTGATGGGAGGTGTTGGCCACCCCAGGTTCAAGGGCAGGCTCAGTGGGTTGCTATGGAGACGCCATTACCGTCTGTGTTCATGAAAGATCTATGCAGGCTTGCGGCCCCAGTTACAAGGCCTGGAACTCCCAGCGCAAGTGGTCTCCCGCAGGGCAGGCTACAGACCCTTGCCCCCTGCACACCACGGCCCTAAAGGGCCCCAGGCAGTAGGGTGGCGTGTTGGGCTGTCCTGGCTGCTGCTTCCAGGAGTCTCCCTTTGCCCCCTGGAAAACGGTGAGTGCGGGCAGCCTGCCCAGCCTCTGCTGGGCCTTCGCTCCCTGTCTGAGAAGTGTGTGTCAGGGGCGCCTGAGCGGCTTAGTCGTTAAGCGTCGGCCTCTGGCTCAGGTCATGATCCCAGGGTCCTGAGATCAAGCCCACGTCACGCTCTGTCTCCCACTCCCCCTCCTTGCATTCCCTCTCTCGCTGTCTCTCTCTGTGTCAAATAAATAAATCTTTAAAAAAAAAAAAGTTTAAAAAGTGTGTGTCCGTCACGGGGTGTGATGAGAGTTAAAGAGGGGCTGAGTACTTAGAACTGCGCCCACATATCAGAAGAACTCTATAAACATAAGCTATGGCTTTGGAAGCCTATTTTTCTCTGAGGCCCAGGGAGGACAAGCGTCCAGGGAAAGCACCCCAGGGTCCTGGAGGTCACTGAGGTCCCCTTTCCTCTGCACCAAAAAAAACCTCGCCTGTGCTATTCCCAATATCCTAAAATGCCCTTCCACTCAGTACCACCAATGAAGCCCTGGCCCCAAAGTCACGCTTGCGGGCATCCAGGAGGCATCCCCAAGCCCTCAGCCCCACTGTGGTACCCCCTCCCCCTGACATCTGCAGACATGTTGTGGGAGCCCGGCAGCCTCTCTCTCACTAGCTGGGGTCTCACTCCTGCTCCCGACGAAGCCTCTCATCTGAGGCTGTGAGCCCGTGGGAACAGTGCAGGCTCCCCGCCGCTAGCATTCTGGCCACACAGCTGGCCCCACCCTCCTCCCAGTGGTTCACGAGTTCACCTGACCCAGGGGTACGGAAGCTTCTGGAAACAAGCCAGTGGAGGAAGCACAGATCCCGGCCCCGTGTGCTACCCCCGTGAAATGGAGGTGACACGGTAGCTGCTAGTTATAGGGGCTCCCCCCACACAATGCCTGCCCTGGGCTTTATTATCTCATTCTAGCCTCACGGCCTTATTGTTCAGGTAGGAAAACAGGCTCAGGAGAGCTCGAATGACTTATCCAAAGTCACACAGCAAATTGCAGAGCAGGGTCTTCTAGAAGTCAGGCCTGCCTGAACACAGGCAGGGACATGAGCTGCCTTGGTGCACTGAGAGAGAAGCCACGAGGGCCAGAGGCTAGGACTCGGGCTACAGCGTGCTGCCGTCACAGGAAGCAGGCCCAGAAGCCTCCGCCACAGCTACCCAGACTTGCCCGAGGCTCCTGGAGAGGACTGGGGGATTCGCTGGCTGTGAGAAGCCCCTGAGGCAGGTGTGGGTAATCAGGTGTACGCCCCCCGCCCACTTCTAAAGGCTTCCAGAAAACAAGGTGAAGGGCCCGGCCCCAGCTGGACCTGGTTCTCTTGCCTCTGACAGAAACAGTCCTGCCTAGCTCCCCTCCCCTCTCCCCTTCCCTGCTCCTTGGGGAGCGGTGGGGATGTGGGGAGCGGGGCAGAAGTTCTCAGGGGTATTCTAACTAATTTGAGGCTCATTCCAGCCAGCTGGGCTGGACCTAGAGGAGAGAACCTTCCCCAGGGGCTCTGAGCAAGTCGACTTCAGTTCATTCCCTCCTCGGGGGAGATCTGCGGGCTGTGGAAACGATGAAGCTGCTCCCTTGTGACACCACAGCCACCTTCCACACGGGGCACCACGGAGGAGCAAAGCCGGGACTCCAGAGACCTTCCAGAACAGGGGGAACGGGAGGCCCAGAGAGAGGAAGGGTTTAGACTGCAGAGCTGGAGTGAGAAGTGGACATGCCGCAAACGTGGAGGGACAGACGCCCGGCCAGGAGGGGGGTGAGCCTTAAGTAAACACGCCCCATGCTGGCGTCTGGGACCATGAGCTTGGGCCCAGGCAGGTGGCAACTGTCCACTTGGCGTGGTTTTCGAGAGGTTTTAGGAACCCAGTTTCAAGGTTAGGCATATAAACCAAGTGATGATGCATGAAGAAGGAACCAGGGAAGTGTGGCAGGAAAATCTCCCTCCAGCTGGGCCCCGAAACTCTGGTTCTGGTCCCGGCTGGCCCTCTCTTGCCAAGGGACTCACCACCACTGTCAAAGCTACCCGTCCCCTTTAGCTGTCAAGTGTGGAAAATAATCCCACTGTGTCAGCTTCGCCAGGGGAGTACAGAAGATCCAGTGGTGCAAACAGTCAGACAATTACAGGCCCGCAAATAGGAGAGGCTGCTACTCACACACTCACACACGCGCACACACACACACACACACACACACACACACACACACACACACACACGGAAGGCAGCATGAGGCCAGCCTCCCCGAAGGGACCGGGATTTGGCACTGCAAGCAAGTGTACTTTCACAGAGAGGCCGGGCTGAGAGCTAGCGGTGACAGAGTGGTGGGCCACGGGGCGCCCGGGGGACACTCTGGGCTCTGCACACTTTAAAATCCTTCAACACAGCTGTCCCTTTCCCCCTGGATCATCGGAGCTCCAGGAAGGTTGAAGGACATGCCCCTGGTCACGCTGCTGCTGGCACAGGTGCAGGGATAGGAACATCCTGTCTGCTTCCACGGCCATTGCCCCATGTGATGTTAAGGCTCGAGAGGAGGCATAGAGTACGCGGACTATAGGATTTGGCAGGTGGGGGGGGGTTGGGCCTGGAGCCCAGCGTTAGGGAGCCACCCCACCAGATGAGGCTGATTCCCCATCTTAAGAAGGAAACCGTGGTCCCCGCGTCTGCTTTGCCTAGGGGACCGTGGCGAGGATGAATGGATATCTTAAAACTGCTCTGAAGCCATACGTGGTGATCACAGTTATTGTCATAAAAAACTGGTCCCTGACGCCATTTAAAGGCCATCGAAATGCCCTCCTGGTCCCAGGCAGGGCTGCACCTGGAGGCCAGGCTGCTGGGACCCCTGGAGGCCACTTTGAGACTCCGGGAGGCACCTGCCGGGGATGGGTCTCACAACCTCCAGAGGCGGGAGTCTATCCGCCGCTCCGGTCCCCTGCTCCACTCTCTCAGGGGCTTTGCAGACCCGCTCTGTCCTGGGTGGTCTCACGCTTGGACCTTGCCTGAAGCCTCCACAAAGCCGGCTTCCAGCAGCGGTCCCCCAGGCCGGGGAGTGAGGCACAGACAGAGACACTGGCTAGGGGAGGGAGGGGACTGGACAAAGGGTGCACGGTGCCTGCTGCAGGGGGAGCGTCTGCGGGCTACAAGGGCTGCTCGAAGCACGGAGCCTGGCTGGTGGGGAGGGACAGGAAAGGCAGGCAGGAGCAATGGCCGGAGCGAAGGTGAACTGTGGGAAGGAGCCAGGTGGGAGGAACAAGCTTGGCCTAAGGGTCAAAGGGCCATAGCAGGTCACGAGGATCTAGAAATGGAGGCTGACAGTCCCCGAGCCGCAGGAGGAAGGGAGAGGCTACACGCAGGCTCTCGGGCCGGTGAGGGACGGAGGCAGGGGATCCGTCCTGCCTCTGTGAGTGATGTTCCTTTGGAGTCCAGGGGGGCTGCGGAAGGGGAGACAGGGGTTCCCAGGAGCTATGCTGCCCTCCCCTACAGCCCCCAGAGGCAGCCATGTGACCTTGCGCAACCCCCACCCCCCCACCCAGCTGCGGCTGGCTTTCGCGGTCTGCCTTCAGCAGGGGACAGAGCCAGCCCGACCCCCCGGAGTCACCCCCACCATGACCCCGAGTGAAGGTGGCCTCGGCACAGACACAGGCTCATGCAAATGAGCACGGAAAAA
>LNAC01000018.1:691291-725440 GCA_002007465.1 Ailurus styani
CGGGAGGTGATTTTGAATATGGCTGCGCTCAGCCCCCTCGCCTTGGGCACCAAGAGAAAGCATCTGTCTTCAGGGCAGAATCCCAGTTCCGGCTCTTCCTCCCCCGCACCAGGTGCCCCGAGCAAGCCACTTCTCTCTGAACGCAGTTTCAGCCCCGTAGAGAAGGGGAAAGGCCTGGCTTGCCAGCTCCTCATGTGCATGTTACTGACTTTTCCCCTGGGACCCGCAAGCCCTGCATTCACACAGGGGGCTTGTGAACTTGAACGCCTGCAGGCTCAGACGGGTGACCTCCTGCCATGGAGACCCAGAGTGACCACACCCAGTTCCCCTGGCTTCTACCACCCCACGCGGGTCGACACAGAGGGCACGGGCACGAAGCAACCCGGGGACCCCGGCAGAGCCCCTGTTTCCATCCATGGGAGGCTCTGAGCAGACAGGACATTTTCCCCTCTGCTTGCTTCCCGCATCTGGCCAGAGCGAGCAGTGAGGGAAGAACCCCAGCTCCCACCCTGGCCTTCTCCCAGGCTCCCAGGGTCTTCACTTCCTGGTGACTTCACCTCCCTCTCCTCTCCACTCTGAGCAGGCCACCTGCCTGCAAAGGCCGGGCCCTACTCTTCACGCTCTGTGACCTTGAGTGTCATTGAACTGGGGCTGATGAATGTTTCTCCCCACAGGGCAGCTGGAAGAGAGAATCCGTTGGTCCGTGGACAGCACCCGGACAGTGCCCAGGGCCTGGGGAGAGCTCAGCCCTCAGGCACCCCTGCCTTCTCCCGAGAGCTCTACAGATGACGTCTGGTCTTGGCCTGCGGCAGGCAAGGGTTGGGTTCGAATCAAAATGATTGAAAGAGGAAGGAGCAGGCAAGGAAGTGGTTCTCGTGTTCCCCCGGGGGTGTTGCCCCGGTGCCCATGAGCGACCCAGCTCACGTGCTTCTTGGGTAAGTGAGACCGACCCACGCCCACGCTGGTGCTTCCTCCGAGAGACCCTTCGGAAGCCGACCCTCTCCAGGCGGCAAGCACCCGGAGTTCAGGAAGGGGCCACATGGGGCAGTTACCCACACAGAGCTAGCTGCCTTTCCTCCAGGGCCTTCGTGGCCCCTCGATTCTGAGACAAGGTATTATTGTTCCCACATCATGGATGACAAAACTGAGTCTCCGCGTCCGGATGGGGCTTGCCCAATGTCACATGGCCTGGGAGCCAACTTAGGAGAGCAGTTCTGCCCAGGCACCTTCCACCACACCAAACAGGCTCAACACCTCTGGCCTCAGTTTCTTCATCGGTAGAATGGGCTCTGAGCACCTATCCCACGTCTGGTGGAGGAGGTGGGGGAGGATGGAGATCTTAGCCCGAAGGCGGGCCGCACAGCCAGCTGTCCTGTCGCGGGACTGACGGCAAGGCAGGCAGGAGCTTCCTCGGGCATCTCACTCTGCCTTCTCTTCTGGCATGGGGCTGCTCTGGCAGGGGCTGGCAGGGGCTGCTCTGAGCAGAAACGGCTGCGTCTCCCAGAGCGATCTGCGTGAGGGGCAGCAGGGCTGTGGTGGCACAGACATGGAGGACACGCAGCTACACCTGGGAGGGGCGGGGACCCTCTACTCTGACATTCCAAGGGTCCGAGTCCTCCGGGTCAGGCCAGAAGCAGGATCTAAAGACACCAGGTGATGACCAGAGCAAGCACGGTGGGCTGCTGAGGAGCTCAAGTTCCGCTGGGACAAGGCCAGATGGAACAGAGCAAAGAACCAAAAATGTGCCCCGCGTGGGCAGGGCCTGGGGGGTGGGTGAGAACCTTCTTGGGCCATGCTGGCCATGGCCAGACTGAGCAGCCTTCCCCCGGATCCCCTGAGCCCCAAAGGGAGGGCTGCAGCTGGAGTCCTGCCCTGGCACATCTCTGCCTTATCCTGGGGTGTGCCAAGAGGCTGTTCCATCTGTCTGTCCATGCGGGCATGCATGCCCTTTGCCTCAAAAATTCAGGCCTGCTGCAAGAGTCAAAAGGTGCAAAAGGATAAGCCATGGAAACCAAGTGTCCTTCCATCCCCTGGTCCTCACCACCCACTTTCCTTTTCCTGGAGCCTCAACTTGGATGACTTTCTTGAAAGCCTTCCAGAAACTTCATGCATTTGCACACACCTCCATGTGTATATGTGTGTATTCTTTTCCTCCCTCTTCCCGCACTTAGTAACAGGTCAGTGCCTCTCGAGGCCCTTCCCTTCTAGAAACATATGCACAACATGCCCTTTCCAATGGTTGAAAAGACGAGTAACTCAGTATTTTATGTGGTTCTATGGGAGGGCTGGGCCCAACTGGGGGCTTTTCTGTCCTGCACAGTGTGGCCGAGGCCTCACATGGGGTGGAATCCCACTGCCTGGACACAACCATTTATTTAATCAGTCCCCTATTGATGGACATTCGGCCAATTTTCAACATTTACCTTTTGTAAGTCAGGCCACGTGTGTCTGCATGATGTGGCTGGCTGGGTCCAAGGGGAGAGCTCGCGTGGCTGGGATGGGGCCGCCCGCTTGCTCGGCCCGGAGGTGGCACCGAGAGACGGGCCGCCTGTCCCCGCTGCTGCCACCTGTCCCCACGTCCTTAGAACAGAGAGCTTCTGATCTTTTTCAACCTCATGGTTGAAAGAGGGTCTCTTCTTGAACTTTCAATTTGCATTTCTCTTATGAGGAAGATGAACTTTTCATACATTTAAGAGCCATTAATATATTCTTTCAAAAACCGCCTTCCTCTACTTGGCCCATTTTCAAAACTGGGTTATTGGCATTTTCTCGTTGCCAGGTAGAAGCTCTGCACATTCGAGAAATTAGCCCTGTCTGTGCCATATGAGCTGCAGTTTTATTTCTCAGTTGCTCGTTTGTCATTGTGCATGGGGTCACACATTGTCTATCCTTCGTGTCTCCTTTGAAGTTCAAAGTCCTTTGGCAGGGAAGCAAGTTCAGTAGCTGGTCCCCAGTGTGACTCCGGGCTGGGGGCCAGGGGCCTCCCCGGGCTTGTGTCCTCATCTGTAAAATGGGGTGGGGGTTTCACAGATCTCTGAAATCCCTCGTGGTCCACTGGGTCTAAAGCTCTGAGCTGTCAGATGCAGACCGAGGGGCTCTGTGTGCTGGGAGAGGGAGGGAATGGGTTGGAAAGAGGAAGTGGGAGAAGCGAAGACAAGCATCCGACTTCATGGCTGCTGAGAGCACGGCTGTAGGCCCCATGCTTTCCCAGTGATCAGGGCACAGGGGTTCAGAGCACCTGGCCAAGGTCCTAAGAGCTGACTCTCCAGGCTGTAACCATGGAGGGCTCCACCACCTCTGAGTCTGAGAGTCTGGCTACGATGGCGGAGGTGAGCCCCTGCTACCGGCAGGTGGCTTGGGAGAGCCACTCCAGCTGGCAGAGCTCCAGAGTCTCAGGCCCAGAGATTATCCTCAGAGAGGGAGGCTGAAGCCAAGGCGCAAGGGCCCAAGGCATCACCCGAGGTCATCAACTAGACAGGGGCTGTGGTGGCACAAGAACCCAGGAGTCCCAGGCCCCGGCATACTGTTCTGCACCTGGGCCAGTCCCTGGAAAGCTCTAGAGGAAGGGTAGCATGCCTGTCAACAACAAGAAGAACTCGTGGTTACAGAACTCTCCCTGTGTCCAGCTCTGAAGACACTTGACCATGACCCCCCACCCACACATCTCGTTCTCCCCAGCAACGCCCTAGAGGGAGCTCCATCCTATAAGGGTGGAGACAGATAAGGAAACTGAGACACACGCACCCAGGGGAAGGGGCGCAGAGCCTGGACAGAACAGCAGCCGTCAGTCCAGTCTGTGCCCTGGGAGTTCACATCAGGGCACTGCTTGGGCAGCAGGTCCCTGTAGGCCGAGCAGAGATTTCTGCCCCACCCCCACCCTCAGGGGGCCTGAGCCTTCCTACCAGGCTTGGTATCCTTGAGTGAACTCCAAGAGAAGTTTGTCTCTGTCCCAGTCACCCAGCCTAAAGCCTTCCCCCAGCGGCTTCTCTGTTCCCTTTGTCACACGAGTCAGAGAAGTTTCCAGCCCAGAAATCACGGAGAGGGGGACACAGCAAGGCAGACAGGAGTGGAAGTATGGCTTGGGTCTCATAAAGGGCCCTTCGATTGTCTCCTCCCTGGCCTTGGTTGCCCAAGGAAGGAGTTGGGCCCGATCATGAATGTGGCCTTCTGTCACTCAAAGCAAAGCCACATTCTGGAAGGAGGCCCCTTCCCACAGCACCCACGTGCCTTCATCACATCCTAGCCCATGGGCACTCCACCAGGGGTACTCTGTGAGGTCCAGGAGGGCCCCGGCCAGGGTCTCATTTAGCGCTGTGATCTGGCCCCCAGCATGCACTCACAGATGTTTGTTGAATGAATGAATGAATGAATGAAGAGTGAATGAATGAATGAGTCTCAGTGACGCTGTTGAACTTGCTCACCATAGCCAATGCCTTCTCAGTGAGAGGTGATGGGGGATGTGCAGGTTAGTGCTCTATGATGGGGTCAGACCACCTAGAGGGGAGGAGAGCTCAACAAGGGGAATGAACTTCACCTTGACACTAGGCATGTCCGAACAGCCAAGAAGGAACACAGCTGGGTTTATTGGCACCTGTCTCTAAAGCGAAACCCCACTCCAGGCACACCAACATCTACCCCCAGGGCTGGCAGCATCCACATTTCAGGCCCCAGAGGGCAGGCCAGGCCCGGGTGGTGGAAGGGAGGGACAAGGTGGGGGTGTGGGGAGGCTCAGTCTTGCAAGCTGAAGAGGACACTTTCCTCCCTGAGCTCCCCGGTTTCTGTGCCCAGTGACACAGGGTGGTGGAAGTTCCAGCATCAGGGGCCCAGAGTTGGGGGCCACAGATCCGGTGGGAGCAGGAGGGGCCTTGGGTCCAACTTTCTAGATCAGCAGTCCCAAGGGATGTTCCTGTGGGCTTCTCCCCTCTTGCTTTCCTGAAACACTGTACCCACTGTTCCCATTTGATGAAAACTGGGCAATCTCTGTTCCTTGGTGTTGTGAGCAGTAGACAGTCGTTCATGGAGAACAAGGCAGATGGCAGCCTAGCCTGGTCACTTCTCACATCTCCATGTACCTCCGGCCCTGCAAAGACAGACGTGATGTCGGCCATCTTACCCGGAAGCGGGGCCTGTGACAGGCGGGCCCTGCCCACTGTCCTCCCACCTCCTGCATCCGGCTTCCACCGACGGCCCAATTGGCTGCTCGGATACTAGATCACCCAGGCCCTGAAACACTGAGGTCTCCCTCCCACCCTAACTAGCACAGCAGACTCTCATAAATTCCTTGGATTAATTTGAATTGACTGAGTCGAACTGAATTGACTTGAATCTAGTTGAAGTGAATTCAATTGGATGTCAGATTACAGGCTTTATCAGAGCCCACTGAAATTTGGTTTTCCTAAATGCTAGTCCCTAGATCTGAAAGGCCAATTTTCACCCCTTGTTTCTCCATTTCCTCCTTGTTGGACGGAGTGTGTGGGAGGGGGAGAAGGAGGGACAGGGGTGGGGACAACGGGAGTGGGGTTCCGTGATGACTTCCTCCGGAAAACACCACCTTCCAACGATACGCCCCAATACCCTTTCCAACTTGAGTTTAAAAATGTCACAGAGCCTCATTTCCAGAAGCTTAAACAGAAGCCATTTGAAGGTTCTCCCTTTGTTTTGATGGCTGGTGGTCTATGTGAGTATTGGAGTGCCCGATGGCTAAGGTCTAAATCCGGTCCCAGTTGGGACTTACAGAAGAGCATCTAGGAGCGATTGACAAGGAGGAGGTTGTGAACATCTGCGAGTGAACAACGGGGCATAGGCTGAGAGGGCCGCCATCCTGTAAGGCCAGACACTGCAGGGTCTACCGCCTTGACCTCACAGACCCTGACAGCATTGACCACGTCTTCCTCAGCCTCGGGGTCTGTGTTTCCTTCCCGGTCTTCTTTGCAGGCCAGACATCCCTCCAGGGCTGGGGTGCCCCCGACTCTATTCCTTCTCAGACTTCATACCGTCCACGTCCCCCTAGTGGGGAGGGCCGGCCCCCTCCCTTAGTCTTCCTACCGCAGTGGCTCAGTGACCACACAGACCAGATGACTCAGAGGTGGCTCTCAGGCCCCACAGGCCCCTGAGACTCCGATGCAGAGAGCCACCTGCCTCCTAAACTCCCCCAGGTGTGTGGCTCCCAAGCACTTGCAGCCAGAAATTTCCCTAAGTGAATCCCCTGGCTGACCCCTCCGCCGGCCTTCCCCACCTGGTTCAACCACGGCAGCCATCAGGGTGGCCAAGCCAGAAACGGCCTTCGTCCTTGACGTCCGCTTCTCGCTCGTTCTCCGCAAGCACCCACCTGCACACCGTGCCAGTCCTATCTCTTGAGACTGTCTCAGAACCCTCCGGTCACGTCTGCTGTGGTCACCTGGCCAAGTGCAGCAGCCTCTTAACTGTCCCCCTAGGCCTGCTGTAGTCCCCTCATGCAGCCGTGGGATATCGCCAAAACGCAGTTAGAACCCATCAGCAGCCCATGCCTTCAAAGCCAAAGCTGTTTCCCATTGTTTGGGGGGGTTAAAGGACCAGCTCATTCATATGCAGGGGAACGAATCCCACTCACCCTCCCCAGCTGCCTCTCTCTGGGTTCCTAGTGCTAGACACACTCCTTTCTGCCCAGGACCTTTGCACATGCTGCCCCCTCTACCTGGAATGCACTTCCCTCTCCCCCTCCTGCAGTTAGCTCCTACTCATCCCCAGGTCTGGCCTCCAGCATCGGGGAAACTCAAAGGCCTTGTCACTCCATGTACCTGTTGCTCACGAAGCCCCGGCTGGAATTGTCCATGTTTTAGATTTGACTAGCATCTGTCTCATCCTCTAGACTATAAGGCAGGAAAGTTTTCTTCTTGGGCTCAATGAGTGAGTGAATGAGTAGGTGAATGAATGAATGCAAGCACGCCAAGAAGACCTTTGTCTAGACACTTGTGTCCCCTTCCACCAATGTGAGGGTCCTACAACAGCCAGGTTGGCCTCCTTTGCTGCCCCTGACACAGCTTGCTCAGTGTCACATCCCGGGCTTTGCTCCCTTGGGACCCCTCCTCTGCCCCATAAATCTCTTCACTCTTCCCTGCACCTAGCTAAAATCACCTCTTTCAAGGCTTAGCTCATGTTAAATTCCAAGAAATAATTATGAAACAGTCATCAGGAGGATGGCAGGGAGGGGACATTGTGTGTTGAAACTGTTCTCTACCCCATTTGAAAATATACTCAGTTCCCCATGGCCTGGAGGTGTTTCCTGGTAGACAGGACCTAAGCAATAAAAGCATATGTCTTTCGGTCACATTTCCAGAGGCAGACACTTTCCCGCTTGCAGTGGAGGGTGAAGTCTGAGAAATCTCCAAACACTGTCAGCCTTGCTGAGAATCGCATCTTACTTAACCAAAAAGCTCCCAGAAAATCAACTGGAAAACTCACCGAGCATGACAGAGGGGGCTGGGCCCCAGTGAGGGTGGGGGTGACTACCACGTGACCTAAGCAAACCCTGGAGGTTCCCAGGAGGATCCGGGAGAGGTGGGGAGGTCCCATCACCTTAACACTACCAACACCTCATCTACAAAAGGGACTTTTAAAGGCTGAGCCCATGAGGGGAAGTCAGCATCTCTCAGAGCTTGGGCAAGGTTTAATACCCAGGTGTGACACCGAAGATGAAAATCTAGACCATCCCTAAAGGGAGGATGGAAAAAATATCAAGTCCCACATCCTGGCCCTCAGTTCATGAGTCCCCAGAGCCCCCGGGAGAGCACAGAGGAACATTCCAGCATGGCAGGAGAACCATGAACGGCAGGGCCAGAGAGATCCACAGAGCTCATCCAGTCCAATTCCCCTCTTTGACAAATGGGGAAACTGAGTCCAGAGAGGCCAAAGGAGTTGCTCAAGGCCACTAAACCCCATGATGTAATTAGAGCTAGAACCTGAGCTTCTAGATCCCTCTGCCATATCAGGCTACACTGCCTGGAAGTGTGGGCTCAGAACCAGCCACCCCGCCTGCCTGTCCCATTGCCTGTTCTGCACCCCAACTGCCACGTGGAGAGGCTGCGGGGAGGCTGGCGGACAGAGGGGACAGGCCTCTTCTGAGCTGGAGGCCGCTTGAGTGAACACAGGAAGGGGGCACCCTCAGCACTGGTATTTACTGAACACACATGAGGGTCCCGATACTGTGCTTTCCATGCAAGACCTCATCGTGGTAGATTAAAGGTGACTTTGTGCTTCTGCATTCATCCAAAGGTGAAGTGCAAACCTTACACCTGGGCAGGCCTTAGTGACTTGCTTGCCCCAACAGCAGACTGGTAGAATACGGCAGAAGTGACGTACAGTGTTTCTAAGGCTAAGCCACCAGAAACTCTGCAGCTTCCGCCTGGGGTTCTTGGAACACTGGGTCTCAGGGGCGGCCTCTCAGCACCCTATGCTGTGAGAAGCCCAAGTACACGGGAACGCACGGCCGTCCAGGTCGACAGCCCGGCAGAGCTCTCAGCAGACAGCCAGCAGCCAACGACAGCAAAGGGCTCGGCCATCTGAGCCATCAGGCCAGGTGAGCCCACAGCCATGGCAGCCCCACTGCCACCTGATGGCCCTTACCTGGGAGACCTCCAGCCAGAACAACCCGGCTGGGGGCAGTTGGCCTACAGGACCAAGTCTCTACGTGTTGTCGCACCTTGCTACACGGCAATAGACAGCTTCAATATTCATTCCACCCTCGCTCTCGGCGACTCCTGCAGATGGTGCCTGTGGTCTATTTCCCTCGCACAAATGGGGGAATCCGGGTACAGGGAAGTCGCTTGCTTGCTCAAAGTTACACCACCAGATAAATGGCGCATCTTGGATATGGAAGACCAACTCAGGTTCTTCCAGCCCAAGGACTGGACACCTCTGCCCCATATATGCTGGAGGTAATCATCCCCTGCACCCCGACACACATCCCTGCTTGTACTCCTGCACTCGGTCTTGTAGGGGACAGGGAATATCATCAGTGACGTTGGGGTTGCATGCCTGGACCCAAACTGGGCATGGGATTTGTCTGACTCTGGGAGCAGGATGGCTCCTGTTGGAAGGTGTATGTAAGGTATTGCATGAATGGATGACCCATTCATGCAAAGGGGTCTCCTGAGTTTAGTGTGCACAGCTCCTAAAGGACTCCACAGTCTAGGGTTGGGGAAGTGAGGGCAAATCAAAGGTCCCCAGAGACCGTGCTGGGGGCTTCACCAAAGGTAGGTGAAGCCCCCGGCACACTTTGAGAGAGGGCAGAGAGACTTTCAGTTGGCTGGCTAGTCAAGAGGGTGGTCAGAAGGCTACTAGCCACCCCAGATGGCATTGAGGTTGAACTTGGAAGACTGAGGGAGGGAGAGAAAACACAATATACAGACACATGGGGACGGGGAAGAAGGGGCGTGAGAAGTCTAGGAAAATGACAGCAGCTCCCAAAGCTGGGATGTGGGCTCCACAGGGAGGCCGGGTCCCAGAGCATAGGCCTTGACTCTTAGGTTGGGACTTTTGGGCTTAACCCCAGGACAATGGGGAGCCATGAAAACGGTTTAAATAGGAAAGTGACATACTTTCAAGAGACCACTGGGGCCAGGGGGCAGAAGAGCCTGGGGGTTCTGAGCAGCTGCTGGGAGCTCAGGTGAGAAGCTGTTGCGCCAGAGGACGATGTCCCGAATGGAGCCCCCCAATCCCAGCGCACCCCCCACGAACCTCTTCTCCAGCCATGATGCACAGTGTACGGACCCATCCCCCACCACTGCCTCCCATACTGCAATCCCCAGGTAGCAAGAGCAAAGGAAAAATAGAAATGAGGCAGGGAAGTAGGGAAAGCAAATGCGAGGTGGGGTGTTGCTAAGCCGGCCACAGCCTTCCAGTCTGTCTCTCGGCTGCACGGGATGTCTTCCAGACAGGCCGTGGGAAATCCCTGAGGCTGGGAACAAGCCCTTGTGGGGAAAAGGGGAAAATTTACCTTTTGGCTCCTACCCATCTTCTGTCTCTCATAGGTCAAGGTTATCTCCACTCTCCTGCAGACTTGGGTTACACTCATTCCAGGCAGCCTCTGGAAAAGCCAAATCCACAGCCTTAGCAGAGCACTTCATCTGAGCCCAGAGTGGAGGGTCCACCAGGGTCAAAAGTGGGCATGGGAGCCATTGAGGCTCCCACCATGGTGGGCATGATGGAGTTGGGGCCAAAGCCAGGTTCTCACCCCAGGAGAAGCTGAATACGTCAGGTGGGCTGAAGAATGAGATGCCTGGCTCCCCTCACCAAGGCCCCTGGAGGACCAGTGGGGCTGAGCGCCTCTGAGAAGTACAAAACCCAGATCTAGTGTCAGGACAGTTAACTCCTCAAAACCCACCGAGGAATCACTGCCAGAAAACAAACTGCCTCAGATGCTAGAGCCCTACATGGACACCGCAGTCAGGGGCCGAGCCACCTCACCTAGCAGGTGCAGCCCATGGTCGTCCTCTCTCTCAGGGTCCCGTGTCTCATGCCTCTCTCCACTCACAGTCTCCAGAAACAGCCTCTGAGATGAGGATTCACAAGAAAGCAATTTATTAGGAAAACCCTCCCAGGAGAAACCAGTAAATGATCAAGGGAAGTAGGACAGGGATGAGGAGGAACCAAGATCAGGTTGGGACGTGACCTTGGGCAGAGCTCCACAAAGGGCAGCTGCCACCTGCCCCCGCAGGGAACTATGCAGTTGAGTTGCTTTTCAGAGTTATTCCAACCCAGGCAAGGGAGCTTGGCTCCATATGCCCCCCCCCCCGACACTCATCTGTCAGGAGCCACCAGTAAGGGACTTAAATTCCAAGCAAGCTCTCTGCTAAACTCTGACAAAAGAGCTGTTGGGTGATTAAAGCAAAGGCATGCCAAGGTCGAAACAAGACGGAGGGACCTGAGTGAGGCAGGGCCATCTTACTGTCCTACAGGGTGTCCACAGCATACTGCTTGGACAAAAAGAAAGCATTAGTCTGTCCTTACAGACTGCTAGTTAGTGAAAGCCATGTTTTCAGAACTCCCGGATGGAATTTGGGGTTCTACGTGGCATACTTCCATCCAGCATTTTGGAAATCTACCTGGCTTTGGTAAGCAATAAGAATTCCCGCTGGGCAGGGACGGGGCGGCTGGGGTATGGACAGTGGGGAGGGTCTGTGCTATGGTGAGTGCTGCGAAAGGTGTAAGCCTGGTGATTCACGGACCTGCACCCCTGGGGGGGGGGGAAGAATACTCGTTGGGGCCTGAAATCCTACAGCTCGGAGGATAAAAATGATGATCGAAATGTATTGGTTTTTAAATTTTCTCAGTGCCCCACGCTTCTTATGCCCTTATTACCCTTATGCCATTATTACCCTGACTTTTGATTTCCCGAGTCGGCAACCTGGGCTGTAACAGGGAACTGGACCCGAGAGTAGAAAATCAGCCTCTCCCTGAGCCCCACGGGACATCAGACAGTTCCACAATCATTCATGTCTTTGTTGTTGTTGTTTTTTTTTTAAGATTTTATTTATTTATTTGACAGAGAGAGAGATCACAAGTAGGCAGAGAGGCAGGCAGAGAGAGGAGGAAGCAGGCTCCCCGCTGAGCAGAGAGCCCGATGCGGGCCTCAATCCCAGGACGCTGAGATCATGACCTGAGCCGAAAGCAGAGGCTTTAACCCACTGAGCCACCCAGGCACCCTCATTCATGTCTTTGTAAGTAGCGATGTGTTAGTCTTCTTCGTCTTGAAAGCTCTGTCTAATCAATCACTAAATAGCAATTGTAATTGACGATACTAATGACATCAGTAATGGTGACGGTGGACACTGATGGGGCACTTTACTGCATGCGGTTCTAGGTGTTCTTCCTAGATTAATTCCCATCATCCTCACAACTATCCCTAGAGGGAAGGACTGCTACGGTCCTCATTTGCCAGAGAAGGAAACGGAGGCACCACACAATGAATGAACTCGCCCAGTGACACACAGCTGCTCAGTGGGGTCCCAGACAGCCTGGTTCCACAGTCCGTAGTCATCTCGCCTCACTCGGGCACAAAGCACTACACCAGGCCAGTGTGTCAGAGTGTACTTTCCAAAGACGGCCACAGCAAAATCTCCCATCCGTCCTGTTCTTCTCACAGTATGACTTGGACACGCCTCCCACAAAGAGGTGGGGTCTGTGTTCCCTCCCCTTTGGAAACCCAGCAGGCTCCTGTGACCCGTTAGACCAATGTAGTGCAACAGAAGGGACCCTCAGTGACTTCTGACAGGTCCTAAAGGGGTTGCAGTTTCCACCTTGCTCACACAACACCCCAACCTTCCTGGAAGCCACCAGACTTCCCGGAGGCAGCCATGCTGTGAGGAAGCCCAGAGTAGCCCACACGGGGTGCGGGGGCGGGGCGGTGCACCTGGCAACACCCTGGAATCACATGAAATCAGGGACGCTTGGGCAGCCTCAGCGACTCCAGCCCCTGCTGCTGTCGTTCCAGTTACCCTGTGACAAAAGCCACAGGAAGCACTCAGAGCCAGAACCCCCAGACAAGTCTTTCTCAAATTCCTTCCCCACCAGAGCCGTGGGATGATAAGATGACGCAGTAAAAGTAAGGGTAAGCAGTAACAGCTGGGACGGCTAGCAAACCAGCACAGAAAGTAGTCGGGTGGAGGTGAGCGAGGGAGCACCTGGGGGGACTAAGGTGGCCGGGGGAGGAGGAGGGCTTGTGCTGGGAAGGAGGAACCCTCCGTAAGGCTCCCAGAACAGTGAGAGGTGGCTTGGAGAGGCAGCTGGGGCCTCCCCGGGAGCCTTGGATGCCAGGCTACCTGTCCGATGTCTGTGGCCGTGGGGAGTTGTGACATACGACAGCTTTAGGAAAAGCTGCTAACATCTCTTGAGTACTTGCTGTGTGCCAAGGACTCGGCTACGACTTCACAGGCAGTGCTTACAAAATCCACTGAAAGGCTACGGATGACCCATGAAGAAACTGAGGCTCAGGGCACTGACATCATTTGGCCAAGCTCCCCCGGCTCTAATGAGTGTCAGAGTCTAGATTCGAACCTGGATCTGCCTGGCACCCAAGCTCCAGCCTAGGAACACATGCCCCTGCCAGATACTCTGCCTGGTGGGAAGCCACAAGCAGAAGCAAACATCAGAAAGATCGCTGGGGCGCCACTTGCAAGGCGGATTCGGGGCAGTGGTGTGGGAGGGGAGTCTGGAGGTAAAAGGGCAGTTAGGAGACTGGAGCGATCATCCCGGCGACAGGAGATGAGGCTGTCTCTTCCCTAGAAGCTCCAGAAGCCCAGAGTCCCCGCTGAATTGCAGTTCCCCCACACCACGTACTTCTCTAAAAGGCAAAAGAAAGTCGAAGGAGCGAAGTTCTTTAAGCCTTGGGCCCTGAATCTGGACCTCATCCTGGGGCCTGTCCTTCTTCCTCAGGGGTTCCTTCCAGAGGGAAGGCCAGGAAACCTCATCTCAAGCCCTTGTTGACCTTCTGAAGTTGCAACATGACAAAAGAGGAACAGGAATACAAGGGCCCCAAATCCCCATGCACTGGATTTCCCCAGAACAAATTTGATAGAAGAACCAGCACGGGGGCTGGTTTTGACATATGGTACTTGACATTCACGGTCTTGGGTTCTCACCCCAACTCTGTTCTCTCACCAGCTGTGTGGCCTGGGACAAAGCCACTTCCTCTATCTTGAAAGTCACACCCAGCCCTGTCGTTCTGTGCCTCTCAGTCTATCCTGAGCTCACTTAAGGAGAACGTGCACCCCCAAAGTGGGCAGATCTGATTGTACAAGTGGTCACACACTTGCACCCTTCTGTACATCCAGGTCCTCTGTGATGTGACCTTGTAGCTCCTCCCATGAAGATGTGGAGCCACCCCTACCCCCACCTGGAATCCGGGTTGACCCAGTATTTTGCCTTGGCCAACAGGATGTGGCCGAAGTGACGGGGCGCTGGTTCCAAGTCCAACCGTCAGCAGGGGCTGGTGTGCACTCATGCTCTCTCTTAGGATGAGCCACTGTCCCATGAACTGGCCCAAGCAGGCCTGCTGGAGGGTCAGAGAGCCAGGGCACCCCACCCTAGGCCAGCTGACCCCCCCAACCACAGCTGACCACAGATGAGATAAGATGCATCCCATGAACCGGTAGAGTCTTGAGGGATAATGAATGGTTGTTTTCGGCCACCAGGTTCTGGGGTGGTGAGATAAGCAGCAATGGCTAAATGACAGAGGTATCCAAATGATGTTGGCAGTTCACAACCGTCGTTACCACAGAGCCTTGCAACAAATCTGGTGGGCTTGGATTTGGCATCCCCGCTGAGGCTCTCAGGGAGGGGACGTCCTGAATTCCTGCTACCACACTTGGTGGCCCACTGGGGATCCTAAAGCGATCGAGAATTCTTCCTTCTTGCCTCTCTCTGGAGTCGTGCACTGTCCTGAATTCTCAGGTCAGTGAGAAGCCTGGGCAAGGCCTGGGTCATGCCCATTGGCCACACCTCCTGATCGCCACCATCACATGCACCTGTCTCCAGCCCCTGGCAAGTCCCTGTTCCACTCTGCCATGGTGCAGGGACGAGGCACGTCCGGAAATGTGGTCTTAGGAAACTGTGTGGTCTTTGGGACTGTGGAGGAAGCATTCACCCCACGAACAAGTCTGAGAAGCCGCCACCACCCCGAGAAGTGGGAGGACGAGCCAATGATCTGGGGGTGGGCACACTCTCCCTCCTGAGTGCCAGGCCCCGGGCAGGGCTCTGGTCTGGGAGTCCCCGTACCTGGCCCTGGCCCTGCCCAGCATCTCTGACCCAGGCCACTTCCTTCTCTAACACCTCATTTCTCCAGTCTGTAAGGAGTCCCCGCCCCACTGAGGATTTTTGCCGGCACGATCCTGGAACAGAAAATCCATAAAGTTTCCTCAGAAGTTATGTGAGGCCAGGACCACGGCCAGAGTTTGAGGCTTCTGGTATAGGAAGGAAGGTGCAAATGACCAAAAAAAAAAAAAAAAAAGTTAAAAAAACCTTTCATGTTGACACAGAACAAGTTAACCCTTTATGCCCCTCACCCCAACCTAATACACTGCATTTTTGAGGATCACTAGCAAGAGGCCAACTTTCTGGTCATTGGTGAGGGTGTTCTGAGTGTGAAGGTGAGAGGCCCCTGGTACTGGTGGGTCAGGGCCTGGCAGGGGCGGGAGGGAGGCTTGGCACTCACACCTCTGTGATATGAACCCCTGTTCAGCCACCTTTCCAGATGGAGGCCTGGCTGGGCCCAAGGCCAAGGCTTCTGTGGTCTTAGGCCTCTGGCAGGGAGCAGTGGCTAGCTCCTGCAGGCAGCAAAATGTCTGGTTTGCATCTGAACTGGCAGGACTAACACTGCATAGCAGATACCATTAAACAGATCATGGAAAATTTAATGGCCCGTGGTCGGCAATCACTGAATTATTTATGCCATCCCTACTCTTCCGAAATCTCAATTGTTCGGCCCTGGGCACGACCGTTTGTAGGCTGCCAAGGAGCAGGGCCTCAGAGCCAAGGAGGATGGGACCCAGGAGCCAAGAGGCAGGGGCTTTCTGGGTAACCTTGGGCAACAGTTGCTTCCCTTCTCTTGGCTCTATCTTCGCTTCCACCAAACTGGAGGGTTCTCTTCCAGGAACGCCATCATAACTTATATTTACACTGCTCTTTTTGCTCTGAGATGGTTCCCACATCCCTCCAGCCTTTCCCAGTCCCTGGGAAGTGGGCAGGTTGGATAGCGCTAGCGTGCCCATCGTCCAGATAATAAATTGGAGCTCAGAAGTGTGACAAGCCTTGGTCAGAGTCAAAGGACGAAAAGTAGTGGAGAGAATGTCCAATGTGAGGTATAGCCTGGTACACAGAATTTAAACTTTCTCTATACCAAAATCTTATTGGGGAAAAAAAAATTGTCAGTAAAAGAGCAAATCCATAGTAGGAAATAGGCAAGGATACTATCAGTGGACCAGAAATGTGCAGAAAGGAAGCAGGAATATGGTATCTAATTGATTGAGAAGCCAGAACAAGGAAGCCCACAAGGCAGTATAGACCGAGGAGAAGCTAGCTTGTCACTGAAGCCAGAGCCTCAGAGAAAACTCTACCCAGAGCAAGGGGGCCTTGGGGGCAATTCAGACTGCTGGGAACATAGCTGGGCCCATCGCTGCAGCCTCAATGGAACAGGTGACCTTGACATTCGACCCTGGGAAAACGTCATGAGAGCAACTCTCAAAGGGAGGGTTCTGTTGGCTTTTCTGTAGACTTGCCCTTCCTGATGTTCCCCAACAGACTCTCAGGGGGGAAAGAAAAAACATGGACAGAAACTCCACAGAGATAAAATGTGATCTGTTGTACTACAAAGGGGGTCTCCGCCATCTGCATTGGCTCTCACGTGACTGATGCCAAGAAGTATGTCCGTACACGGTGGAAGGTGCGTTGGCTTAAACGCAAATCTCCCTGCGTGCTATGTTCTCTGCCAAGGAACAGCAGCTGAATGCAAAGCAAACTGAACCCAGAGGCACACAGTACTGGACACAGTTGCAAGGCACCCCAGTCCTCCTCGGGTCACTTGCATTGTCTTGGGAGGGCTTATGACAAGGCTCTCCTCATTCCCTGTGAGTTTTACCCCTCATTTCCCTAACCCAAAAGCCTATGCCCTACCTCACACCACTTTCCATCCAGCTACCCTTGCTTTGAAAGAGAAGAAAAGAACAAAACAAAACAGATAAAGCCCTGTATTTACTGTAATTTTTTTATTAGAAATGTAACACGCATTTTTAAAACACCAGCATTTTCACTAGTGTTATTTTTGTTAATGTTTGTCACACCGAAGGAATTTTGAGTAGCATATCCGTAACCCTATTTTTCTCATGAGTCTCATTATGCTTAAGTGCAATTTTGAAGAATTTAAGAGTTTGGGGGATCTCACATGTCAAAATCCCTGTAACGGAGGTTCTCCACGCTCAGAGGAGAGTCTTCCTTCTCCACCACGGTGGCAGGTCGGGAGCTTGCATATTTGCTCATTGTCAGCAAGCCTCACCCAAATACTTCCAGGACTCCCACCTAGGAGAGAGGGCTATTTTAGGAAAAGCCCTTCATCGTGATGCAGGAGAACATCCCATCCCAACCTAGTTATTGATTCACACATCTTCAGTGGGTATCTGAGGATTATGGAGCTTTGAGAAAAACAAACCACATAAAAAAGAAGGATGGAGATGAACAAAGCAACTGAAAAGGAAAAACAGAGGTGGGGCAGCAAATAGAACACTCACGCTGATTCACTGGGAGGATGCGGCATTTGTAAAACAAAAGCAGCTTGCTATGGAGGGGAAAAAAGAAACAGAATAAAACCATTCTTAGAATGAAAAATACATTGGCTGAAATGAAGAACTAATAAAAGGGTCGAATAACAAAGTGGAAGACCAAATCAGAGATGGAGACAATGAAGTCTAGGAAATGTCTCAGAATATAGATTAAAATGTCAAAGTGATTCTTAAAATAAAGAAAGATACCAGGGGGTGGAACCTAGATCCCAGAAGGCCCATACCCAACTAACAGGAATTTCAGGAGGAGAGAACCAAAGCCATAAAAGGGAAGGAATAGTCAAATAGTAAGAGGAAATCCCTGTTAGTGGACATAAGATGTGGATTCGAGGGGTAAAAGGGATGACTATGTTATCAAGATTCTGCCGTTTACACCTGATGGAAACCCAACTCAAACTGGGTGGAGAGAAAATTAATGTATTGCCTGATCTGACTTCAGTCTTGCCTGCATCCTGAGGCTGCTGCTGGAAAATCATTTCTTCATTCTCTTTCTCCCTTTCTCTCTTTTGCTCTCTGCCCTCCTCTCCTGCACCCCCCACCCCCGTGGGTTGATTCCCAGGCAGATTCTCCATGTGCATTGGCTAAGAAGGCCTCCAGAATTCCCAGTCTCACTTCATCCTGGCACCAACCCCACAGGACAGAGTGTCCTCCTCTCTCCCAACATACCAATTGGTCTCTAAGATGTACTCTGATTGGCTCAGTGTGGGTCACATGCCCATCCCTGAACCAATCCCCTGACTGGAGAGATGGGATGCTCTGATTGGCTCCCCTGGGGCAGAAAGGACCACCTTTTCATTAACTGTACCTCCAAAGTCAGGGGCAGAGGGTTAGTTAGTGGCAGTTCCTAAGGGGAAGGGAGTCAGGTCAGACAAAAAAAGCAACAACCCGCTACTGTACTCACCAACTACACAGCATGTGTAATGGGAAAGAGACACAAGTTTCACAACAAAGGGGGAAATTTTCTATGGTCCAGCAGTTAAGAGGAAATCTTTAAACTTCTTAAGGAAAAAACTTAGGGTATCTAGAAGGAAACTGCAATGAGACTGCCATTAGATGTTGCACGTGTGATGGAACTTTCTAGAAAGCAACAGAAAAATGTCTATAGCATTCTGAGGAGAAATCTCTTGGACTCTCTTATTCAGGTGGGAGAGCACAGTACATTCTTGAGTACTCAAGATGTTCCCACCACACCCCCCAAACCCTCACCTCTGTTATGCACACTTTCTGAAAAAAATTCCTTGAGGATATACTCTGACAAAATGAAAACTGAATCCAGGAAAGAAGACAACAAGTTCAAGAAATCATAGAACTAACCCAGGATTCGAAGGGGCACATGCACCCTAATGTTTAGAACAGTATTATCTATAATAGCCAAATTATGGAAATTGCCCAAGTGTCCACCGACAGATGGATGGCTAAAGAAGACATGGTATATATACAATGGAATATTACTTGGTCATCAAAAAGAATGCAATCTTGCCATTATAATGACATGGATAGAGCTAGAGAGTATTATGTTAAGCAAAATAGGTCAGTCAGAGAAAGACTAATGTCATGATTCCATTCATATGTGGGATTTAAGAAACAAAACAGATGAATGTAAGGGAAGAAAGAAAAAGAGGGGGGGGGCACAGACAAACCACAAGAGACTATTAACTATAGAGAACATACTGACTTTTGATGGAGGGAAGGGGGAGGGGGATAGAGAGGTGATGGGTATTAAGGAGGGCACTTGTGATGAGCACTGTGTTGTGTGTAAGTGATGAATCTCTGAATTCTCCAGAAACCAGTATTACTCTATGTGTTAAGTATTTAAATAAAAACTTGAAACAGAAATAAACAAACAAAAAGAACTAACCCAGGAGATGAATGAAAAGGCATCAATAAGATAGTTGTGCAACTGGCCTAAGAAGAAATTAGCCCCAATTAGAACAAGGAATCAAAGGACTCCATGAGAAATAACCTCGAGAAGAAAACAGCACTGGGGCACCTGGGTAGCTCAGTCAATTGAGCATCAGACTCTTGATTTCAGCTCAGGTCATGAGCTCAGGGTTGTCAGATCGAGCCCTGCCTTGGGCTCCACACTCAGTGCTGAGTCTACGTGTTCCTTTCCCTCCCACCTGCTTGCACTCTCTCGCTCGCTTGCTCTCTCTGTAAAATAAATAAAAAAAATAAAATCTTAAAAAAGGAAAAATAAGAAAATAGCATTGCCCAATTTTATGAGTAAGAAGCTGGAACACTCAGAGTGGCCATGGAATTAAGACATGTGACTCTTCTGAGCAACAAGGAAAGGCAAGGTAGAGAGACTCTGGGAAAAACAACGAAGGTCATCGTCCAGATAGAAAGTGAGCTAAGCTGTGGCATGATTCTAAGCCACTAATCAAGGGCTTTCTGATCTCACAGAACCAACATGCCATTGGTCAGGGAATGTGGAAAGAATCAGAGAATCAGTGAACCCTTCGAATGCACATACCGTCTCTTTGGGTTTGTGCTAGGAACAAGTGATAATTACTTCCTCATGATATCTTTGTTCTTTTTGAACATGATTGGATGAGTCAGTACTTTCTGTTGACTAATTATGCTAACAGTAGGTTTACCTCTTTTTTATTATTTTTAATTTAAAAATGTATGCGTAGAGTAGTGTCATATGTTTGCTTAAAGATAAGTTGTTCCTTCCGATTTTTTAAGACAAATGACCAAATTCTGCCTAAATTAATAGACATTAAAAAGATTAAAAATAAAAATAACAAACATTAAAACATTGCAACTCCAACCTCTCAATTCCTTTGAAGTTAAAAAAAGAGAAATATTATATAAGGACCAAAATCTCTTATTTTGAAGAAAAATCCACTTGGAGTTCCCTAATTCTCTCTCCCTCACCTCAGTTTCCTCTTCCATTATTATCCAGTAAAAATAAATTTTATATGCTTCTCCTCTATGTTCATCATCATTTCTAGATAATGAGATTTGATAATGCTGGCAGATTTGGATTTTCTTTTTTCTTTTTTCATTTTTCTGAATTTCCACATTCTGGACCATAAACTTGTATGAGTTTTCTAATAAAAAGTGGAAAAGAGAGAAAAATGGAAGCAGAGCTGTATATATTCTGATGTGGAAATATGCCTAGTATATACCTATAAGGAAAAAAATCAATTGTTGAGAGGAGTGTATAGTGTGTGTATATGCGTGTGTGTGTGTGTGTGTGTGTGTGTGTGTGTTCATGAAATCTGGAAAAATAATAATTGTCACTAGGGAGTGGGATACTGGGGCTGGAAGGAGGAGTGTTGGGGGCGTCTCATATTTATTTGGTTACTGTTCTGGGCTGTATATCTTTTTTATAATGAGCACAGAGTCATTTAATAATTAAAGACATTTCTAAAGGCGGTGGTAGAGGGAGGTTCACCCCTGAGCTTCTGAGCCTGGAAGGGTGCTAGTTCCCCCCCACCCCTCTGCTGAGCAGCCACACTGAGAAGAATAATCTTGCTTCCTTCCTCCAGGCCAAAGAACCCTTCCCAGGGAGAGGCTGTCCCATGGCAGACACAGAGAAACACATCCACGCTTCACCCACATAACTGGAGTGGGCTCTGGGGGTGAGAGGGAGCAGCTCAAGAAAGACCAAGAGCAGCCGGGACGCGCACCCAACACACTTGGCCCCAGAGAGTGGAGCGAGCGTGGAGACGCGGTCCGCATATGTGCTGCTATCCAAGGAAGGAATTGCCCACCACTTAGGTAGGCAGTCAGCGATGGGGCATCCATCCGAAGACAGGGGGCCCTCCCCTTCCGAGTCTACACACCCTCCCTTGGCCTTCCCATCTACTCTGAGGAGTTGGTAGCCATTCCTAGCCCGGCGAGCCCTCCATCTCTATTCCCAGCCCTTGCATCTCTCTGGGGTTTCGGACCTGGATAGTCAGACATCCTCTGAGAAACCCCACTCGAAAGCTTCACAGACATCTCAAACTCACCGGCCCCTACCCCAGAGCACACCGTCTCTCTCCTCCCCGGGCCCCAGGCCCTATGTCCATCTGCTCCCCCCCCCACGACTTGGTCAGTGTCACATCTGTCTACCCCACCACACAGGCCCGAACCAGGCAGTCCTCCTGGACCCCTCCCTCTTTCTGCTTCCACATCTAGTCAAGCCCGATTTCCATCAATTTCTAGATATCTGCCCTCCAGGCACAAAACCTATTTCTCTCCTTCCCCTGCAACCACAGCGGTCTCTGCCTCCATTAGTATCACGTGACAACTGCCATGCGGCTAATGTCTGCCCCCCCAACCCCCAGTCCCCTCACTGGTCTTCTTTCCCCCAGTCTCTGTCTCCCAGAGTGACCTTCTAAAAGATGTAGATCTGGTCTTGACTCTGTCCTGCTTGCAGGACCTTTCAAGTCTCCCCACTGCTCCCAGTTCCTGATACTTCTCCTTTGCTGGGCAAGCAAAGCCCTGCATGATCTGACCCCAGGCAGCCCCTCCAACTTTATCCTATAGCTCTGCCCTCTCGTGAGATCAGCCAGGTTGAATGTCCTTTATCCCTTTGTACCTTTCACGCACTCACTCATCTTTCCCTTTGTATTATGTTGGATCTGGCCTCTGCCTGTGACAGTCTACCCCGTTCCTCTCTCCCCTTCACAATTCCCCTGGAAGATCTCTGTTCAGGTGCCCTGGGAAGCTTGGCTAGGACACCTGACCCTATGAGCCCATAGTACTCTATACCTCCCTCCCTCATGCACAGATCACATAGTCTTCTTAATACATCACATCCTCCCCTAGACTATCACTGGAGTCAACCTTCACAGGAGCTTTTTTGGATAAGGGGATGAATGGTTGGATGGATGGACAGACAGGTGGATGGGTGGGTGGAGGGATGGATGGGTGCTATGAGATGAAGAGGGGGTTAGTTGAATGGGTAAGCTTAGATGTGTAGATGACTGCAAGAATGAATGAGCAACTTAATGGATGAATATATATATACACAGGAACTGGTCAGAGCTCCCCAGAGCTCGGTTAGCTTGAGGTGAAAACCAGGTACCCAGAAGACTCAGGAACAAAGATGTGTATCTAATTATTAGAATTGCCCGGACAGAATTGCCGAATTTTAGAACACAGGATAGCAGCTGCTGAACCACTGACTTGCCCTAGTCTTACATAGATCCTAGGGATGGGAATGGCTTGGGGGCAGGTGCTACATTTGCATAAGAAAGCCAAAGGCTCCACCCGATTCATTCATTAATTCATTTAGTGCATCTGTATTTCCTGAGAGCTTGCTGGGCACTGACCCCTGTACTGGGCCCTAGGAATTCACAGATGGATAATACAGAATCATGTGCTCAAGTAACTCTTGTCGAGGGACTGGGAGCCCCATTACTGCAGGAAAGAGACATCTGATAGACCTTTGTACACTGCACAAGAGTACAGATGAGGGAGGGGCTGATTTAAGGGCTGAATGGGTTTAGGGGGTATCCTGGAAAAAATCCTCTAGGAAGCAACGGCCTTCGAATGATGGGAAAAGGAAGGAGTAGACCAGGTCTATCTCGGTAATGCTAGTAAAAGGAGCCACAGGTTAGAGATAAGGCTCTAGAAGAAGAGGATGGAGGCAAATCCCCATCCCCAAGGACTCCCCAGAAGCATACTCAGAGCTGAGGAGTAACATACAAATGGGTTGACTCCAAGGTTACCACAGGGAGTGGGAGGTCAGGGGAGGGGAGGGGAGGAAGGCAGGCAGGGGGGTGAGTTCCAGCAAGACCTCGCAGAAGATGCCTGAGCTCTGCCCCAGGGGTAACCCAGGAGTATGAGATATTCCCAGTTACCCTGACCCAAGGAGGGAGGCTGGCCTTTCACACTCCCACTTCTGCCACACAGGGGTCAAGTTCCCTCGCTGGGGAGCAGAGGGGTGGGGGTGCAGAGCCCCCAGGCAGTGACTCCAGTAGCTCACGGGTAGTCCTCCCAAGATAGTGGCAGGTTCTGAGACTCAAGAAGAGAAAGACAAAAACAAACAAACAGGGCGCCTGGGTGGCTCAGTGGGTTAATGCCTCTGCTTTCGGCTCAGGTCATGATCTCAGCGTCCTGGGATCGAGGCCCGCGTCGGGCTCTCTGCTCAGCGGGGAGCCTGCTTCCTCCTCTCCCTGTCTCTCTGCCTGCCTCTCTGCCTCCTTGTAATTTCTCTCTCTGTGTCAAATAAATAAATAAAATCTTAAACAAACAAACAAACAAACAAAAACAAGAAACAGTAGGAAGCGACCTGAAGCTCCTCAGCAAAATCTATCACATCACCTCGCATTGCTCCCAAAGGGAAAAGTGAGAAAACCGGTAAAGCTTTATCACAGTGCCTGGCACCTAGCAAGGAACAAAAGGTAGCTATTACTGTTCAAACCCCTCTGAATTCACCAAATGCTTGCTGAGTGACAGGCCTTTAACTAGTACTGGGCCAGGGTAGAAGCCCTCAGAGCAACACTGCAAGAAAATGACAATCTCTCTTTTCTCTAGTGCAGCAAAAGACCCAGAATTGTCAGAACCCACTGCCAGCCACAAAAAAATAAAAAAATAAAAAAATAAAAAATTGTATATGCAATTAATTAGGCCCCTGCTTCAGTGCTCTGCTCTCTCTGTTTGCCTTCACCAGCTTAGCATCCCATTTTTTAGCTGAGAAGGCGGGGCAGCAGGTTTCTGAGATATTTTTTGCTAATGGGCTGAAATATTACACCCATAATTATAGCCTGGCTGCATATTTTTTCTTTTGCTCATTTTGTTCAGCACAGCAAACACTGTATCTGATTACAGCCATTCATGTCTTCTTTATAAAATAGGGTTTATCACACTCGGCAGAAGGGATCAGTGGCATTGGAGAAATGGTCTAGGCTAAAAACCCTCCAGGAGCCCCTGCTGGGTGGTGATGGGGGATGGGGGTGGGGAGTTGATGAGTTGGTGCTGCCCAGGGCTGCCTCCTGGGAAGAGGCCAGGAGGGAGGGAGGGAGACCGGGGCAGGGAGCAAGGGGACAGCTTGGCCCCTGCTACCCTCTCTGGCCTGGGCGTTTTTCTCTGCTGCCCACACCTGCACCCCTTACGCGCCCCCCACCCCCAGCCCGAGTCTGCCACCCCTGCCTTCGCTGGTGCACACCACGCCTGCTCCTAACTCTAGGGCTCTGTTCATCCTGGTCCTCTTTCTCACTCCCTAGAGAGTGCCTTCTTCCATCTTGGCCTTCCTAAACCAGTAACACCCCAAGTACAGACAGCAGGCCAGCGGCTTCAGTAGTGCCCCGGAGCTTCGCTGAAATGCAGTTCTCACCACCACCACCATCCTTTCCTTTGCCTTCCCAACTACTGAATGGGGTCTCCAAGGGATTCAGGTGCTTTCCTCAAAGCCTGGGACCCACCGCCTTAGACCCTAAAGCTAGGGCATAGAGTCGTCACAGTCTGTGTCCCTGGGTTCTGCCTCCTACTCTGTGTCATGGGGCGAGCTGTTCAATCTTTCTGGGCTTCTGTTTCTCGTTTGCAGAATGAGGATGATGATAATAACTGATGCAGAGGAGGAATGAAAATAATGAACGCTCTTGGATTAAGCCCCGTGAAATGTCGGGTTTTGGAGGCCAAGAGTGCTTGAATAGCAGCAATTTCCTGTGGTTCAGCCTAATCGTTCCCTCCTTTTCAATCCTGCAGCTCTCAGCTCACATCACACCTCCTCCCTGAGCCCTCTGTGATTGCCCAAGGCCTGAAAGCACGTTCCTGCTCTGCAACAAGCCCAGCGTGTCCTTCCTGAGCTTTCCAGTTCCTTATGGGATATCTCTGGGTTCCAGGTGCATATGCTGGTCTCCGTGTGCAATTCGTGCCCTCCCTGGAAGCCATCTCCTGGCCTCCCCTGCTTCAGAGGGAGCTTAGTAGAGACCTTTGGCTCTGAAGAGAATCACTTACTGACCAAGGCTAGATGGGGAGATACCAAGGAAAGAATGAGAGGTTTAAGACCCCAGGTAGCAGCACAGAAAGTGTTAGGAAAAGACAAGTTCAAAGTTGACGGAAGATAAGAAACAGGCAGGAAGCAGACGACTGCATCCTGAGCCTGGAAAAAAGCAGACATACTAGAATTGCAGAACCTCTAGCAGGGGAGGAGCTGTCAGGCTCGCGCTGCGGTCCCTGGAACAGCAGTGGCGGGCATCCCCGCGCCCCTCACTGCCTCTGGGCTACTTGGTGAGAATGTCGGGGTGGGGCCAGCACTCTGTTTAATGAGCCCCACGGTGACTCAGGGGCTCACTGAGCATCACCTCCACCCACGCTCCAGCCCCCTTTACAGCATCGTGCTGGGGTCGTGGAGTCCACCCTGAACACCTCCAATGACGGCAGGCTGGCTGCCTTCGCCTTTCACAGCAGCCTTCCCCCACGCAGAGCCCACGTCTAACGCCATGCTGAGCCCACGTCTCCGGACAGAAGAACTGGTCACGCTGGGTGAGAGACGATGTCAGCATAGCGAGTGATTTATCAGCGCGGAGAACAGTGTCTCCAACCGGATGCCTTGTGGTCAGATGGGCCCGATCAGAAGGAGACGAATACTCCTCCAAGAGAGGCAGGTATCTGAAATTTCCTCGGAGTATAAACTAAATAGATTAGAGAACTTCTAAATTACCCATGAAATAAGTTCGTAGAGGGCACAGTGGGTGGAGAGGGGAGGCGAGAAGGATCTCTAAAGAGCAGGAATAGGATGAAATGCTGTCTGTTCGGGCTATTTATCTCAATGTTCTCAGCTCCGAACAATGCCCTACACATTTATTGACTATCATTCTGGGCCAGGCAGTGTTCTAGATATCGGATATACATATTGCTGATCAGGACAGAAACATTTTCTGCCCTCATAGAATTTACTCTCTGGAGGAGAAGACAGACGGTAAACAAATAAACAAGACTGTGATGTAATTTCATATTGTGATATAGGCAATGATTAAACAAAAAATAACAATAAATATGAAATGCCTTTCCAACAAAGGCTGCTTATTCCCACCACCCTATTTAAAATTGCAGCTCCCTCCGGCACCCATGATCACCCTTAACCAGCTATATTTTTTCCCATAGTATTGGTCACTTTCTAGAATGTACTGAAGTTACTTATTATAGTCACGGTTGTTCTTCTCCCAGGAAGGCTGGGATCTGGGGGGAGCCGAGCACCCGTGGTGGTGTCTGTATTTTCACTGATGTAACTCAAGCTTTTGGGAGAACATGCTTCCCAACTGGCGGTGATCTTGCCCCCAGGGAACACATGATAATATCTGTTCACATTATTGGTCAACACAACCAGGAAGGGGGTCGTGATTGGCATCTAGTGAGTAAAGGCTAGGGATGTCCTCTTACCATGCACAGGACAGCTCCGTGCCCGCCCCCCGAGCCCACAACCCAGAATGATCCAGTCCAAAACATCGACTGTGCTGAGGATGAGAAATCTTGTACAGAATCAATAAATATGGTTGAGTGAGTGGATTTGATGAGAAGAGATGCCCACTGGAGGGGCTCTGTTTCCCAGAGCGTGGTCACTGAGAGGCTCTCGAGAAGGGTGCCCTTGTCTATAAGATGCTGGGGAAGCAGTCTCCAGGCAGAGGGGCCAGCAAGTGTGAAGGCCTTCATCAGAAGTACCTTGGGATTTTCAGGACAGTACCAGGAGAACGGTGCGCTGGGGCATCTCACTAGTGGTGCGTGAGGTGAGGGAGGGGAGGAGATCAGGGGCCACACTGTGTGCATTGCCGACCACCGAAGCGGTCTGGATGCTATCGTAAATGAGGGACAAAGCCATGCGGCGGAGTTCGAGTCAGGGTCTAATGTGAGCTGATGGATGCTTTCAAAAGAGCATTCTGTTCCCTACATGGGACGAGAGTAGAAACAGAAAGATCAATTAAGAGATAACTGCAGTGGTTCTAGCAAGACGCGTCAGGCTAATTTAAGTGGCAGCGGAGGAGGGGTGAGAAATGGGCGGCTTGGGGTATATTTGGAAGGCAGAACCGCAGAACCTGGTGCCAGACTGGGTGTAAGAAAGGGACGACTCTTAAGTTTGGAAATGGAAGCAGGAGGGGAGGGCAGGAGGGAGAGGAAACAAAGGCTCCACCACTGCACAGGTAGTTAGGGACATTCTAGATTAAAATCCACCCGTCTTGGTTCTTAGCCTGGTGTTCTTCCCACTTCGTGGACCAGCTGACATCCATTCCCTTCAATTCCCCAAACATATGCATTGAGAACACTCTGCGTAAAGCCTCTCAGGGGTGTGGAAAACCTGACCCCACCTCCAGGAACTTCCGTCCTAGGGAAGAAGTCAGACACACGAACAACTTGGATAATAATTAGAAATGCTATCCCAGAAATTAAAATAACGTACAAGAGAGGTGCACGGAAGCAGGAGATGGGATGGGTCCCCCAGAAAACTGGTAAGTAACTTGACTTTGAAGGATGAGTGGGAATTAATGGCCTAAAATTTCTGCAACTGAATCCCCTAACTCTGGAGATTTAGAAGTTTCAGATTCCCCATGACCCTGGCAACATCTGAGTGGGCTGGGTGACAATGAATTGGATACTTGTGTCTTTCACATTTCTCACGAGGATTTCTGAATGGAGCCAGGGAGAAAAGACTTACCACCATATATGGTTATAATGATGGTGGGCAGACGGATGTCTGGGGCAGCATTTAACTAGGGATGTGTATCATTCGTTGTAGCTGCATTGATAAGATCATGGGAGATGGTGAGCTGAGGAGGAGGACCTTGATGATGACCCTACTGAAGACGTTGATCAAATTGTTGACAGTGTTGGTCATTCCATACGGATGGGGAGATTAGGGATGGCCCTGATGATTCTGCTTTTTATAACATTGATTATGATGTTGGTGTGGACTGGGTTGGTGACAAGAACCATATACTGCTAGTGATGACAGTGCTGTGAATAGCGACGTCAGTATTCGTGATGTCTCTAAGGACAGTTTGGGTAGCTTGAGTATGTGTTGATTATGACACCGGCAGGGACTATGTCAATGATTGTGACAATGACAATATCACTAACGATGAATGATGGCGTTCATATTAAAACAAGAGTGGCAATGATGATATTGATGATATTGATTCTGCTATCGATGACATCAACTTTAGCGATGACGGTGATTCTTGTAATGATTTGGGAAGTGATGGAAAAGATGCTGCTGTGTGATTTGGTGAGGCTACTGTGAACGATAATGATAATATCCATGGCAGTACTCATGACAATGGTGCTGAAGATGCATAGTATACTGGCGGGAAGGTTGTCTGAGCCCTGCAGACCTGAGTTCACATCCAAGGTCTTGGCATTTACTATTATGTGCCACTCGGAGCCTCAGCCACCTCCTCTATTAAATGAGGATAATTATAATGGGTCCTATTTTCTAAGATTGCGGGGGGAATTCAATAACATACTGCATGTACATCCTGGCCCGCGGAAAACGTTCAGTGAAAGCTGCATGAGGGTGTTGCTGGTCGTGAGATGCCGTTGGGGATAATGGCACTGATGAGTCCCTCGATGATGCAATTAAAGATCCATGATTGGTGATATTATTTCCATGATTGTGATACAGCTATTGATACTGAAGAGACGGGCCATTCTGATTACAATTAGGATCGCTGGCAGCAGTGTGGGGTAGTGTTAGAAGCGCCCATCTTGGAAACAGCAAAGGTTCGATTTCCAGCTCCGCGTCTTACGTTCTGGATCACCTTGGCCACGTGGCAGCCTGTTAAGCCTAGGAGGCCGCTTGGAGCCCATCGACTGCACCTCCAGCTCTGACAAATGAGGTGATTCCGGCCCAGAAAGAGGAGGTGACGTGGCCCAGCCTCCCTACCGGTTGGTGAGTATGGCGGAGCTGGGGTGGGAAGCCAGGCCCCCTGGCATCTACTTCAATCCCCTAACCTTGTCAGCATATTTCAGCTCCTTGGAAGGGAGCTTAGATCCCCATGTGGAGTGTGTGAGTCTGTGTGTGTGCGTGTGTGTGTGTGTGTGTGTGTTCTCCTGGGCATTTTCCCCAAAGCACCTGCCAGCAGAGCAACAAGCCCAGTTTCCAAAGAGCCATTTTGTGAGAAGTCAGGCCCTGGGTGTCCCTCTGTAATCTTTTCCATCTCTCCCGACAAGCAGAGACCGAGGATTGCTTTGGATTGGCTGTGGCTGGACAAGGAGTTGAAATGGGTAATATTTGCCTAGTTTTTAATGTCTGGTGTCTATAGCTTGCACTTCCATCATTCTATTATATTGATGACAGGCAGGCCCAAGCCACAGAGAAGAAACAAATTACCTAATAAATCAAGGCCCCAGGATCTAAAGTGGACAGTGTTATTAGACGAGGGGAGAAGGGGGTGCTAAGTGATAGGTAGGGCTGCCTGGGAAAATGGTCCAAGCAGGGAATCATCTGTCTATTTCTCCATAAATAATTACACACAACTGATATGCATCTGAGACAGAACATGATATGTTATTATTAACTAAACAGTGGGAGGGAGAAAATGGCAGGGAGGGACAGGGAGGGCGTGCACAGAAAGCTGAAGCAGCCCTCATGATACTGGGCTTTGGCCAAAGCAGGAGGGGACGTGATGGTCTGAGAAGCTGCAATTCAAAGGGGCCGGGACCTTTATCCCGGACAGACGCGGGAGGCGAGACGATCTGGAGGACGAGGGACAGAGCGAGCTGACCCCCGCCGAGATCCTACTGCCTCCCAGCCCTGGGCTCCGCCCTGCTCACCCGTTCATCCTTAGTCTTCACGGTGGCCAGTTAAGGACATGCTCTGGAGCCATATCGCCTACATTCAGAATCCCAGCGCTGTGCAATCCTGGGCAAGTTACCTTCTAGGTCTCCACTTGCCCTTCTGTAGAATGGGTATGACCACTAGAACACCAGCCTCCCAGAAGTGCCGTGAGGCTTCAGTGAGTTAGTGCTGGCAAAGCACTTTGAACGGTGCCCAATACAGAGTAAAAACACTGTTTTACAAGCATGTGTTACATACATGACCATGCTCTGTTACAAATGGAAAGAGGGAGGTTCAAAGGGGAAGCAACACATCCAAGGTAACACCGGAAGAAGAGTAAAAGTGACATTAGAACCCACATCTGGTCAACTCCGAAATCCATACTCTGTCCCCTCGCTAGGGGAGGGCAAGTTTTGTCCATAGGGGACCAGACAGGTAATGTTTTAGGCTTTGTGGGCCAGTCTCTGTCTGTCACTTGCTGGCCCCTGCCCAACACTGTTCTAACCTAGCTAAATAACCTCCCTCTCCAAGGAGACCTCCGTAAATCCCTGAACTCTGTCCACAGGGATAGGACTCTCTGACTCCACTCATCTGTAATCCCCCTGCAGGCTCAGTGCACAAAGGGCCCGGCCCCCTTGGCTCCTGTGAGCATCCCGTGGTTAGGGGGGCGGGGGCACCCCAGGCCAGCCAGGCAGAGCCCTTGTGCCTGGAGAAGATGCTGCTTGCAGAGAGCAGTGCCCAGAGCCAGGAAGCAGCCTGCTTCCAGGCCTCTGTGGGCTTTGCCTCGAAGCCCCATGATAATCTTTTGTGGGCTGTTAATAAGCAAGTTGAACCCCATAATCACCCACTGCTCAGCTTCCTGGCTTTAATTTCCACGAGGCTGGAGAAAACAGTGGCTAAGGTTTTGCTTCCAGACAAAAGCAGCAAACATTTACCCCGAAGACATCTCGATGCAGGGCTGGAGCCCTGGCCCACAGAGCTCGGCCTTCTGGCTCAGGCACACGCAGGCCTAGGGAGCTTGGCCGAGTGAGCCCCGGAAACCTGTCTACACGCTGGAAACCGGGAACAAAAGCCTCTCTGGGGGTGCATCTCGGCAAAAGGCTGGGGGCCTCCCCAGCTTCTTCCCTTCCATAGCCCTCCCTTGGCCTCTCTGATGCTCCAGTCTGGGGACAACAGATCGACCCCCTCCTCCTTCATCCTCCTGCCAGCCCCGTGGCCCTCCTCCAGAAAGATAATGAGGACGTATTAGGTTTCATTATTTGAGCGGATATTTGCCAGGCGGCTAATTTAGGATTTCAGCAGGGCAAACCTGCCTTCGGTTCAGCCTCCGTGGTGCAGTACACCCCTGCTCTATTAGGAAATTTCATTCTGGTGATCTCTTTGTAATGGGTAATGCCACTCCAGGACAGAGAGACCCACACGTTCTTCCCACAGCCCTTTCATACAAACAAAACCCAAAACCAGTGTGTGGGTATGAGCCACGAGCAAGTCTCAGATTCTGCTGAGCTCCCTCCCTCATGTGTAGCGGTCGGGTCCCAGCTCTGACACTACCTGCATGGCCTTGGGTGAGTCACTCTGCTCTTCTGAGCATAAATCTTCTCATCCTTAAATCTGGCTGCCGATCCCTGCCCTGCCAACCTTTATCCCAACAACCCTGCCAGGATGAAAGTGAGGTTGCAGTAGGTAAATTTGGTAGGTAATTATGGGGGGGTAACTATGGTAGGTATCTCTGAAAGTTATAGGACAATGTGGCGGAATCAGGGCCTCATGGAATAAGCGTAGACTGGGTTGGCCAGGAGCAGGTTGGAAGGCTCCCTCTCCCCAAGCACTTAGCAGCTGGGAACCAATGATGAGACACACAGCCTACCTGAGCCTCAGGCCTCTCTCTCTAAATGGAGGCTAGGAGCAGCTAGGAGAGTTGGTCAGCTTCTTCAAGGCGGAACCCCCCTGGTGGGTGACCGTCACGTTGCTAAGTAGGTCATGGCCAAGCATGGGGCTTTCAGCTGGTGGGGTTAAGGCTGGTGAAAAACATGCTGTGACCTCTATGATGACTCCGGACAGGCATCACTGGGCCTGCATGCAGATGGGCCCATGGTCATAGCATAGACATTAGGGGCTAGTAAATGATTTGTCCTTGTCCTCCGGAGCAAGGAACATGGGACAGGAGTCAGGAAGCAGCATTACCTTGCCGGTTTTTTCCTTTTCTTTAATACTCATTCATTCCTTCCTCCAACGACACTACCCTGAGCAGCCACAATAGAAGCAGGACCTCGACAGATGTCTGGGAAATGGAGAGGCATGGCCCTGTTCTCTGCCTCCTGGGAGGCAGGAAGAGGAGTATAAGAAGTATTGGTAAGGGATACCATAAAACAGCATGTTCCGGGGCAGCGGGTCCCAGAGGAGGGAGGGGTGGGGTGGGGGAAGTGTGGAGAGGATGCTAGACTGATGGCACTTGAGCTCAGTGGCCTTGGGCACATCAGTCCCACTCTCTGAGCTTCCACAGCCACCCGAGACACAGAATCGCTCATGGCAGCCCCACCTCCTTCCCTTGGGAGTTTGGAGAACCCACGGAGCCAGAGTACAGGCGAGGTCAAAGTGGTAGACTGACCTAGGGGTAGTGTTATGAGTGAGACAGTCACTAGGCATGTGAGAGAGGCAGACCCCTGGCATCCGGGCACCCACAGCCCTCTGGCCAACCTTGGTCGCTCAAGGCTCCAGTGCTGCCAGGTGGGGTCCCAGCTCTGAACATCTCTTTCTCCACCCCCCACAGTGCTCAGATTCCACAAATGTGGAGTTCCAGCATTCCCACAAACTCCAGGATTGCATGAAGAACATTTAGGTCCCCTGGTCTAAATGGTGAGGCAAAGCGGGGTCCCATGAGTGTAAGTGGATTCATCCAAGGAGCGTCGGAGAGGAGATTAGATTCTAGACTTCCTCTCCTCTACATGCTGCTCCCAGGGTCCCCTTCTGTCCCAAACCATCGCCTCCTGCCTCCTGCCTGCGATGAATTGAATTGTGTGTAATTGATAAATTATGCAAAAGGGCGGCTGGCAGTTTTCTGAAATGTTGGGTAGCTTCAAGGCAGCCCCTGGGGACACAGCCTAATTTTATGGAAACCTCACACTCTGTCTGGCCTGTTTTGTGTAAGTCAGATTGATATAACAAGGCTCTGGGGAGTTGACTTGATTTCTAATTTTATTCTCTAGGTGAGCTGAATGAGATATAACTGTAATGAGTGGTTGTGCGGGGTGGGCAGCGTCATGGCAGTAGAGAAAAATGTCCTTTCATCTGCCTAGTGGAGCGTTTCTCCAGCTGGACTTCCCCGTTTCAGAGCCCTGCCTTCCCCCCGTTTCGGAAGAGGAGCCCTGTGTCGAGCAGGGAAGCAGGCAATGGAGGAGGAGAGACAATCCTTGCAGGTAAACTCAGAGCCCTGGGGGACGGAAGACTGGCCAGGTCAAGGGACACCGACCCCCTCACCCCCGCCACCTGCCGCGGACACCCCAGCCCGGCCGCCGCTCTAAGCCATTGCAACTCTAAAGGTTCAAGCTCAAACAGCATCCACAGCCCCTCCCCCAGTTCTCTTCGGCTAAGCTAAGTAATAGACCGGAACATTCGCGGGAACTTGACTGAGTACTGAGGCGCAACGGGAGGCTGTGCACTTGAGGTTAAGAGCCTGCCTTCCAACGGCACAGAGTTCAAATCCTGCTAGCCTCCCAGAACCCACGTGGCCCGTGCCAGCACCCGGGGGACACGTGGGGCGGGTGCAAAGGGACTCTTCTGTCGAGCACTGGCATTTTAATATGCACGACAACTCTAGGAGTTAGAGGTAACTGTCCGTACTTCACAAGTAAGGAGACTGAGGCCCAGAGGGATGAAGTCACTTGCCCAAGTTCACAGAGCCACTCAGAGACAAAGTCTGGGATTCAGACTCAAGTCTGTCTGACACCAAAGCCCATGCTTGGCCCCTCATAGGCTCCCTTGGGTGCGCACGGAGCGCTCAGGTTAGCCATGCCCCTTACGTGTGGGGTGGGGGTTCACCCTTAGTTCTGAGAGATAACTGGGGATCCAGAAGACGGCCCCCTCCGTCTCCCTCTCCTCCTCCCCCGCCCCTTTCTTTACCCTCCCCCCCCC
>LNAC01000018.1:725630-804499 GCA_002007465.1 Ailurus styani
CCCTCCCCCCCCCACCCCGATCCCGTGCCTCCCGCTCCAACCTTCCCCAGCCAGCAAAGACCCAAAAAGTCTGCCAGGTGTCGTGGCCTGGGAGTCAGGAGACCTGAGCTGGGCCCCAGGGCCCCGACTGATTCTGCACCTGCCTTTCGGGCACTTGTTGGCCTCCGCTGGGCCTGCTTCTGCACCCCCCGAATGGGAGTGAAAGAACGCCGCCCTGCCTACTCCCTGGGGTTGCCTGAGGGCCTGAGATAATGCCCAATGGCGGAGACTCGAAAGCAGTGTGGTCTAATCATGAAAGTAAGAACCATAATGAAGACGCCCATGTATTAGACACTTGCTCTGTGCCTATTTGGCTTGCTCTGTATGCCTCTAAAGGGTGAGTCTGTCACCATGGTGCAGGCCCACTATCGCTCAATACCACTTCTCAAGGCCTTGGTGCTTCGTTCCACACCTTACCACTCAGTGTCTATTTGGGAGGGGTGGGTCAAGGAGGCCAATAAACACCCCTTCCCCTTCCGAGTCTGGAACGCATAAGACAGAGCCCCGGAGACACATGCTGAAATCAAAATGTCAGCGGAGGCCCAAAGCTGGATTAGAGGTTGCAGCTCGGAGGGCTGGTCACAGTGGGTTTCCCAATACTTCTTCCTGAATGTGTCCTTATAAACATCAGCCCGTTTGCAGAGACAGCCCTGGCCCAGCTAAGTGGATTGGATCACAGGGCCCACAAAGGGCCAGAATGTCCCTCCCTGTAGGCAGGCTGGGCCGGAGGCCAGGGCCAGAAGGGGTCAGCTGGGTATGTACGTTTTCCCCTGGAAAACTCCCCAACTCCCCAGTCCGGCAAGTGCTCGCTCCCCGAGGAAATGGGTGGCCAGTGCCTGGGCACCCGTAGTCCTGGGGTGACCGACCATCCTGCTGTGCCCAAAACTGTCTCGGTTTTACCATTACAAGTCCAAGTCCCAAGCCAGAGCAGTCGGTCACCCCAAGTGGTCCCCTAACACTCTAAGCCCCACCCCCTAAACCAGCTCATACCAGTGGTCTTCCTGTCTGGGAGTTCCCAGCCCTCCAAAGGTGGTCTAGGTAGGCGGCTAGAACAGGCCACCCTGGGCTTGGACAGCCCAGGCCTCCCAGCCCGTCCCATCATGGCTTCCAACAGATCATGGAAACGTGCACCTGCTCAGGCCTCAGACCCCATGTCTTCCCTAGGGGGAGCCCAGGAACCTGCTGTCCTGCTCAGCTCGCAGGCATGGCTGGTCTGCTCTCTGTGCCCCTCAGCCTTGCCTTCCGCCCAGGGGGCTATCCTCCTGCCAGCCCCGTGACAATCGCTGTAATCCCCTCCGGCCTGGACAGCACCTCTGGGTGACACAACTCACCTCCTGTCAGCCTCCTGAGCACCTTGGGCAGGACAAGGTGATGCAGAAGTCTTCACCCCCTCAGACCAGAAAGCAAAGGGAGGCTTGGCCATTGTTCTCAATGCCTCAGACTCAAGTCTCCTGCCTTAGTGACTCCTGTCCTCGTGACCTAAGGACAAGGAATAGGAAAGGAGAAAGGGAACCAGAAAGATGATGGTTTAGGGGAAGATCAGCCCTGACTTACTATCTAAGCAAAGCCCTAAGTAGATAACACAACCTCTCTGAACCTCACCTTCCCAGTCTGTAAAATGGAGCAGTACCCCACCTAACGAGGCACGCTGTGTGCTGGAAGTCTTTGCCTGGGACTTGGCTCCTCTTGACAATGACCCCGGGTCCCTCCCGGCTGCCCTGCCTCAGGCCACCGCAGGGTCTCCCAGCCCACAGCCCTAATTTGGACCCCACACATGGGCCCCACCACCCCTGGTTATAGCTAGGTGGACAGCCAGGTTCCAAGTGTTTGAGACCACTGTTACGTGAATTTTAGAAGTCATGTATGGTATTACAACGTCTGAGGTCTCTAGAAGAATGAAACCACACCCCCTGTGGGAAGGCGTGGGGGACAAGACCAGAGGACAGCAGCTCTAATGCCAGTCACCTGGAGGCCTGCACGGGATTGGGGGAGTGGTGGCATTTAGGAGCTGCTGCCTATTGGCACTGGAGTCAAGACTGACTTATTAGATGTCTTCCCTCAGCAGCCAGCCCTGGGCCGGGCTCCGGGGAGCAAGAGGAGGACCCCACAGGGGAGAACATCAGCAGAATCATTCGGCTCCACCCATGAAGCCCAGACGTGGTCCCTCTGCAGGGAGCATGGTCTCCTTCCTCAGGGGGCAGCCTGGGACGATGGAAGGATCCCCGGGCTGGAGGCTTTCCACAGGAGACCCCACGTCCATGGCCTCTAATGGGATGTTGAAGAGTCAGCAATCTTTAGAGGAACTTTGGCTCTCAGAGCCAAGGGGGGCTTCACATCAGCGCCAGTCTAACCGCCATCTTCAAGGAGGGAGGGGGACCTGAATGGGAGGGGGCACACAAGGACCTTCAACCCCATCCGGAGGGGGAAGGAGAAAGGAGTGGGCGTGGAGCAGTCATGGCCAAATGTGGTGGGGCCTGGCTGGGTGTGATGTCCTCAGCAATAGTATTCTCTGTAGATTTCATGGTTTAGAACAAAGTCTACTTCAGGGCGCCTGGGTGGCTCAGTGGGTTAAGCATCTGCCTTTGGCTCAGGTCATGATCCCAGGGTCCTGGGTTGGAGCCCCACCTTGGCAGGGGCTCTGCTTCTCCTTCTGCCTCTCTCCCCACTTGTACTGTCTCTCTCAAATAAAATCTTCAAAAAAAACACCCCAAAAAAACAAATGAAGTCTACTTCAACCTCTTCACAGACAACGGAAAACCCAAGTGGTGGGGGAGGGCTTCGACCACAGAGAGGCCAGCTGGTGCGTAACCCCTGACCTCTCTGACCCCAAGCCCACCCTCTCACCTCACATCACTGCCTCCACTTCCCCATTCTTCCAGTGGGGGCCACCAAGCATCCTGCACTTTCCAAGTCACTGGATGGCCAGCATGGTGATCGCTGTGCTCGGAGCTGCTGGACAAACGGAGCTGGAATCACGCCTCAGGCATCTGGCCGTCCCCTGAACCCCGGAGTCAGCAAGAAGGCTGGCTTGAGCAAATACAAGGGAGGGGCCCTCGGGAGAAGGCCACCGCCAAGCAGCAGGTGCATCACAGCCGGGAAACACGTGCGGGCCAGAGAGCCCGTTCTTGAGCCAGATGCTGGCAAAAACCCTTCCTCCTCCACCTCCCGTGTTCTAGTCATGGTCATGTTTGGTTCTTTACCTCTAGGATTACCTGCTATCTCCGAAGCCAGAGAGCATGTCTTGTCTTCTCTCAAGGGAAGGTCCAGATCCCCCTCGCTTCCCCCCACTCTGGGTCCTGACCATCTCTGACACCCCGTGATCTTCAGAGCCTGCCCTGTCTGTGCAGATTTTGTCTTCCTCCCCAAACTGGACAGTCAGCAGGCCGAACTGGTATCTGAGTAGCTGTGGCAGTGTCCTTGAGCTTCCCAGCCCTTCACCTCCCCCCCCCCCCCCCCCCCCCCCNCCCCCCCCCCCGCCCATCCTCAACCTCAGTAGCTGTGGCCATTGGTGGAGCCCCGTTACCCCAGTCATGCAACTCCGACATCTGAGGAGGGAACAGAGGCCAAACGCTTGCAGAAGGCTGCATAGCTGGTCATCCAAATCAGCCCTCAACCCAGGCCCAACCTTACCAGCTCAAGGAGGACTCTGGCCGAGGGGCAGCTGTTGTGCTAAGCCGCCCCACCCCCTCCCACCATGAGCTCGTGTCTCAGGCTTCCTGCACCCGCAGGAGTCAAGTTCAGGTCGAGCTGACCTGTGAGTCCCGCCGGCTTCGGCGGCTGTGTGTGCAGAGTGGAGATGCCTGGTCCTGGAGGCCGCTCCGAGCTGCCGCCTGGGTGCAACAGTAACCCCCATGAGTCCAGGGAAAGTCCACAGGTCCTTGTGAGAGGAAGGGTGTCCTAAGTGAGCTTCAAGTAGCGGAGCGTGTCCTCTGAACATCCGGCCACCAGAGAGTGGGCGGGCTCCCAGCAGGGCTGCATGGGGAGGGCTGCCAGGCTGGGGAAAAGAGCGGAAAAGCAGGCTGTTGGTGCTTTTCCCAGGATCGTGGAGCGTCTGGCTTGGGCAGAGCCCAGGGAGATGTCAGGAACCGCCCAGCACGTGTGCTTTCTGTGCGGACCGGTCCCATGTCTTCCTTAATGATGTGATAATCTGAGAGACACAAAGAAGGTCTTCCCATAAACCAAATCCTGAGAGCTCAGTGAGATCCAAAGGTCATTTCACATGTGACCAGGGAGCCCTTTAGGCTTCAGTGTGGACGTGAGTCACCAGCCTCGGCGGTGAGCGCCACTCCCTAGAGAATGCTGGGCCAGATGCCTGTCAGTTCTGTTCCCAGGCCCACAGCAACCTCACCAAGTGATCTTGGACAGCCCCTCCCCTCTCTGAGTCTTGGTCTCTCCATCAACACAACACAAGGTCATACTGGGTGACTTACAGACTCCTCCAGCTGGGAGAGTACAGAATCTGATGCTGAACTTGCACAACCCTAACAATGATGTCTAGCCCACCTTACCCTGATCCCAGCCCATGGATCTAGTATTCCCTTGAAATTTTGATATGCTGTTCATCATGAGTGTTTTGGCGTTAACTTTCATGTTTTAAATTAATAGACTTCATTTTTTTTTAGAGCAGGTTGTGACTTACATAAAAATTGAGTGGCAGGCACCGAGTTCCCATAGGATCCCTTGTCTCTCTACACAGTTTCTCCTGTTGTTTACACTAATCTCACACTAACGTGGTCTGTGTGTTACAACTGATGAGCTAGTACAAATACGTGAGTGTGAACCCCAACCCATTAGTCTTCGCGCTCGGTGTTGCCCATTCTATGAGTTCGGACAGATGCATGATGGTGCGCGTTCACCCCTGCAATGTGTATCTTACAGGGAAGTTTCACTGTCTCCTCTGTGATCTGCCTGCTCATCCCTCCATCTCCCTTGACCTCCAGCACCCACTGGTTTTTTTTACTGTTTTCATAGTTTTGCTGTTTCCAGAATGTCTTATAGTTTGAATCATGCAGAAGACAGCCTTGTCAGATTGGTTTCTTTTACCTAGCAGTATGCTTTTAAAGTTCCTCCGTGTCTTTTTCTGGCTTGATGGCTCATTTCTTTTTATGTCTGAATATTCTATTGTCTGGGTGTACCACATTTTATTTGTTCATTCACCTACCGAAGGACATCTTTGCTGCTTCCAGTTCCCATCTTATTGGAAACTTTGATGTTTTGTTCGCTGAGGGTTTTTTCCATTAATTATTATTTTTTTAAAAAAATATTTCATTAGGGGTGCCTGGGTGGCTCAGCTGGTTAAGCATCTGCTTTCAGCTCAGGCCGTTGGGATTGAGTCCGGCATCGGGCTCCCGGCTCAGCCGGGAGTCTGCTCCTCCCTCTCCCTTTGCCCCTCCCCCTGCCAGTGCTCACGCTCTCTCGCTCTCTCTCTATCTCATAAAATCTTTTTATTTATTTATTTATTTGACAGAGAGAGAGAGAGATCACGAGTAGGCAGAGAGGCAGGCAGAGAGAGAGGGGGAAGCAGTCTCCCCCCTGAGCAGGGAGCCCGATTGGGGGCTCGATCCCAGGACCCTGAGATCATGACCTGAGCCAAAGGCAGAGGCTTTAATCCACTGAGCCACCCAGGCGCCCTATCTCATAAAATCTTTTTAAAAAATTTTCATTAACATTTAATTTATTGTGATTCCCGAGTTCTTTGGCACCTTTTGAATGCTGTGTTGCCCAAGTCCCAGCTTTCAGCCTCCTTTAGGCTCTAGAATCAGAGGCTGAGCCAAGTTAGGTGAGCACCAAGGACAGAGCAGAGTCCAGGAGACTAAGTCCCAGATCAATCTGGCACCACGGGCTTGCAGACCACGCAGAGGAGTCCTGAGAAATGTTGGTCAGAGCCTTTCTTCTCTATCACTTCAGCCGCCCCCACACCCCCCACTGCCTCCAGGCTCCTCTCCCTGCCCTGTCAGCCCTTGTCTTCCTGGATAGCCTGGCCAGGCCATGTCCTCCAAACAGTTCCCTGCCTCGTCTCTCTCTCTTCCAGACTCCACATGACTCCTCGGCACCCTCTTCCTCTGGTCCAAACTCCTCTGCAGGTTGACACCCTCTTTCTCCCTGAGGTGCTACCCCAGAAACACGAGGGCATCTGGAAAACCTGGATGTGATAGAAAGAGCCAGGCTTTGGTGTCGAAATGCCTGAGCTGGAGCCCTGACTTCCCACCTACATATCTTCCTGGCACTCTCTACCAGCCCCAGACCCTCCTGCATTGGGATTCTACTTCTGTATACCCATCAGACTCTGAACTTGCTCCAATTGCCCTTCCTTCATCCATCCATTTATTCAACAAGCATGTATTGAGTGCCTACGAATTCTGCTACTAATTAGTGAGCACGTGCTATGTGGCTGGTACTCTTCTAGGCCCAGGGAATGAAGCAGTGACAGAAAAGGACAAATCCCCATCCTCCCATGAGGGAAGAGAGATAAGAAGTCAAATGTGAACTACCTGGGGCGCCTGGGTGGCTCAGTTGGTTAAGCATCTGACTCTTGGTTTCAGCTCAGGTCATGATCTCAGGGTCGTGGGACCAAGCCGTGCGTCAGGCTCTGTGCTCAGCAGGGAACCTGCTTGAGATTCTCTCTCTCCCTCTGTCCCTTCCCGAACTCATGCCTGTGTGCTCTCTCTCTCTTTCTAAAACAAATAAGTAAATCTTTAGAAATCAACCGTGAACTACATAGAATAATAAGATAATGAGGGCTAGGGAGAAAAATAAAGCAGGGGAGGGTCATAACGGCTGACATCGGGAGGTCAGGGAAGTCCCCCCTGGCAGGATGCCCTTGGAACCAGGAGGGGCAGGAGCCCATGAAGCCAGCTGGGGAAGAGAGTTCCAGGCCAAGGGGGAGAGCAAGGGTCAAGGGAAGCGTCTGGAAGGTTCTGAGAGCAACGAGAAGGCGGGTGAGCAAGAAGGAAGCAGGAGAAAACAGGGTGGAGGGAGCAGAGCCACACAGCGGAGGGCCTGGTAGGCTTCGTAAGGTCCTTGGCCTTTTCTGAGTAGTGATTAGAAGGTTTTAAGCAGAGGACTAACAAGGGGTGGCTCCAGATTTTAAAAGAACGTCTCTATTAGAAATTCCCCAAGGGGTTCTTGGGTGGCCAAGTCGGTTAAGCATCCCACTTTTAGTTTCAGCTCAGGTCATGATCTCAGGGTCATGGGACCAAGCCCTGCGCTGGGCTCCATGGTCAGTGGGGAGTCTGCTTGAGATTTTCTCTCTCTCCCTTTCCCACTGCCCTCCCACTTGCACTCAGTCTCGGAAGGAAGGAAGGAAGGAAGGGAGGGAGGGAGGAAGGGAGGGAGGGAGGGAAGGAAGGCCCCGTGTCCCAGGAGGCTGTCTGTTATGGGACAACTGCACAGGGCAGATCCCCATTCTGTCGGACCCTAGAGCTGATCCAGCTGGAGAGGCCTCACTCTAGAGGAAGAGCACAAAGTGATAAACATGAGACATGCGGAGGGGTCCAGAGAAGTAAGGGGCCCGGAGGCACAGGTTTCCCTCGCGCATCCCACTGTGCCTTTGACTAGGTCATGGGCGCGCCTTAGCCCTCTGGCTCCCCAGTGGAGTCCAGCCCACGGAAGCAGCAGCAGGAGATCCAAGGAGCTGAGGAGAGAACGGCTGAGGTGTTCGCTCCCTAGGTAGTGACTGTGTCCCCCTCCTGAGGCCACAGCTCCCGTCATGGCCCTTCCTGCGGTCCCGCTCTTGTTGGGTCCCAGTTGCCCCCAGGGCTTGACAATCCCTTTTGGTTTCTTCACAAAGGGTGCCTTCATCAGGTTCCCCTCAGGTCACCCTTCCGAGGGTGCCAGGACCCAGGGTGGCACCCACTCTGACTGCTCTGCGGAAAGTGGGAATCTGGGGAGGGCCAGGAGGGGCGGCAAGACGCCAGGCTGGAGACATGCCAGTGGCTGTGCCAAGGTGTTGGCGGTAGAGGAGAGAAGGTTGGAGGGTGGTTGCAAGACTTTAGACCGGGGAGCCTTCCACTGTGTCCTCCCTCGTACCTCCCTCCCCGCACACAGCCCCGTGTGCCCTGGAGACCCAATCAGCTTGCTGCCCGGAATCCCACTCTTGCCTCACTGCCCACCTTGATGTTTCTAAGTCTCAGATCCCACGTGGGTGAACAGGAGACAAAAAATACCTCCCTCGGAGATGCCCTGGAAGCACGCAACCTGTAGTAGGTGCTCAGATGACGTTTCCCTTCCAAGTTGGACAAGTCAGCCTCCACTTTCTCCAGAAACCTCCCCCCTTCAATCCAGCCTGGCAGAATGAGCGATCTCAAAACCGATGTTGCATCCACGGTCAGAATCAAGCCGCTTCTGACTCGGGAAGCTTTTGACCATTTTCTGTGATGCTGGTGTTCTGTCTCTTTAGGTCCATTTTAGACTTTTGCAGGCCAGTAAACTGTCATCTCCTGGACTGTCAGGCTCCTGTGGAGCCTAAGTTCAAGGGCATCCACTGCAGCGGCAGCATTTCCTGAGCCCACACCACATGCTAGGAGCTGTCAGGAGCAAGTTCAGGGTGTGACCTTGCATCATCCCGACAGCCTGCCTGCAGAGCGGACACCAACACCCTCCTCACATGACACACAAGGAAACGGAGATGCCTGGTGGTTAAGGAACCCGCCCAAGGTCACGGCTCGCCAGCTGTGCATCAAAGATTCAGACCCAGACCCATCTGACTCCATCACCGGCCCTCTTAATCGCTGCGCTCTGCTGCCTTTTATCCATATAAGCACTCAAGAAATATTTACTTATCGATTAACGGGTAGCCTCTGCGCATTAATGCTTCCAAGACAGTCTCCTTGTATGTCAGTCTGTTTTTCCCAAATGGCACCTCTACTGAAAAATATATTGATCATTCTCTGTAATAATTTGTCATCTGGTGATGGTGATTTACAAACTGCCAATTGCCCAGAAGGAGGATGAGAATTGGGGCCGTTCAGATATCTTTTTGGGAGGAGTGGGAGTTCCTAAATGCTCCCGTTGTAGCCAGTGTGTCTTCTCTTGCTGCTGGGCATGCGGGGTAGGGCCATTCTGTCTGAGTATGGGGGATGATCTGGGTCTTGGGACCCTGAGTTTGGCTCAGGGCTCTTCCCCCACCCCACCCCCAGAACCAGCTGGCTGACGGGCCTTGACAGTATCTCAGGATAGATGCCTGTCAAGTGGTTCTCGTGTTGTGACAGTAGGCAATTATGATTTATTTCACAAGGAATCAACAATAAACTTAAGCAAAGGGGGGGGAAATCATAGCATTTAGGATAACAAAAGCACTTAGAGGAATTTGGTTGATGGGTTTTTAACTAGGGAATATTTCAAAGGAAGAATACACACACACACATATACACAGAATCCCTGGATCTAAACTAGCTACTTCCTCCTAATCTCTGACAGGCAAGGAATTCCTGTTCTTCTAAAGCTTTGCTGAAATCCCACCTCTTCCAAGAAGCCCTTCAGATTGCTGAGCAGGACAGGATGACTCGATCCTCTAAGCCTTCTCTCTTTCTCAACCCCTCTCTGAAGGCACGTACTGTTCCTATCTTACTTTGGAGTTTTAGTGGGCTCATCTCCTCTAACATCGTTCAGAGATGAGGCAATGGAATTACCCATGTGCAACACACACACACCCAAGTGGCATTTTGCACTTGGTATTTACTATTTAATAAATAAAAGGTTTGTGTGTGCACACAAGTGGGTGTGTATTGGTGTTCGGTGTGCTCAGGGTAAAGCATCAGTAAAAGGCCCCAACTCAGAGGAGGAATATATTTGTTAGCGTGATTCCAGCAGGAAAAGAAGAAACATGTAAACTCCAGAGACCTCTCTGTGTTCGGCTCCGCATTGTTGGTCCAGAAACCTTGCCCACCAGGTGAGGTGGGCACACCTCACACCTATGCTTCAGCCTCCCTTTTTTTCCCTCTCTGTCAACCGTTGTAAATAGTATCAAATTTTGCATGAAAAGTGCTTTTCTTGTATCTAGATATTTGACCTAACTACAACTAGAACACAATTCTGTTTTAGAAATCAAAATTATAGAACCAAAGCATTCTATTATGTTAGTATCCATAGGCATAAAAGCAAGGGACACAGATTTTTTTTTAAAGATTTTATTTATTTATTTGACACAGAGAGAGAGATTACAAGTAGGCAGAGAGGCAGGCAGAAAGAGGAGGAAGCAGGCTCCCCGCTGAGCAGGGAGCCCGATTCGGGGCTCGATCCCAGGACCCTGAGGTCATGATCTGAGCCGAAGACAGAGGCTTTAACCCGCTGAGCCACCCAGGTGCCCCAGGACACGGATTTTTACAGAAAGAACTCTCAGATGGTCTGACTTGACCACCCAAGAGCAGGCAGTCTTTCTGGACATCCAGTTGAACACAGACAAACAGAAGTGGGGGGGCTCTGTGAATTGGGTAGTTGATTGGATGGATGGATGGTTGGTTGGATGGATGGATGGATACATGGATGGATACATGGATGGATGAGGGATGGATGGATCGATGGTTAGATGGATGGATGGGTGGGTGGGTGGGTGGATGCATGGATATTTAGATTGATGGGAAAATGTATCAATGGATGGATGGATGCATGGATGGTTGGTTGGATGGCTGTATAGGTGGGTGGATGGATGGATGGGTGTATAGATGCACTGGTACGTGGATGGTTGGATTGATGGGCAAATGTATCAATGGATGGATAGACAAGCAGATGGTTATATATACACACATGCAGCTGAACGAATGTATGGAAGGATGGACAAACGTGTTTGAGGAAATGGAGAGAAGGAAGTACCCACAGATAATATGTGAGGATGTATGGATAATAGATTGACACCTTTAGAACTGCCCTCCAACTCTGAGAATATGCAATTAATAATTGGGCAAGGCATTACAAGTCTTTGGGAACTCAGAGTGGTAAAATACACGTGATGGACATAAAGTTACCAGCTTTTAATTTTGTCAAGTTAAGAGCATCAGTGTAACAACCACCATCTATTGAAACAGATGAAACAGACCAGAATGGAATAAAGAACAGTCCTTCCCAAAAATCACTGATAACCTCTCCTTGCCATCTGTGTGTGTGAATGTGTGCATGTGTGTGTAAGACACTCATTTTACATGAATATTTTCCTATATTATATTGTCTACATTTTTCTTATTTAACAGACACAGATTTGAGAATTAGTGATTTATTCACACATAATTCATGTTATTTTCAACTATGTTTCCTGAGCCACAGATTCTCGTGACCCTCGAAGGGGATGAATTTACACCAGGGATCAAAAATTCCATTGCTTCTGAGAGCAGGCAGGTAACATGAGTGAAGGGGGTGGAGCATGGAGGCTGTGGGGACGGGACAGGGAAAACCTGGAGAAGCCAACCTCACCTAGACACAGCAGCACATCTTTAGCTTCTGGAGGGAGGTGTCCCGGCCACTATGCAGGAAGGCAGACCCAATGTTGGTAGCTAGATTTTCTGATCTACCGAGAGAAGCTGGATATATGAATTTTATGATGAAACTCTTGGCTTAAAAGGAATTTGCAAGGAATTCTTAAAACTTGACCTGAGTTGGGGCCAACATCTTTGCACCAACCAACACACACACACACACACACACACACACACACACACACACACTCTGTGGATGGGATTTGACCCATGGGCTTGCAACTTCTGGTTTAGATCCCAGAGTTGGGATGGGAGGTGATTAATAAAGGCACCAAAAGGAACCACCAGGGAGCTTCTCTGATTAGTCCTGGGGCCAGGACACCAAAAAGAAAAAAAAAAAAAGCCACCAGATTCCTGGTCCCCGTGGATTATTTCTCTGCAGTCTATTTCCGGAAGAGGAATAATTCGGGCTGAACAACCTATGATTTACACCCCGGCCGGTGTAAAAGATATTGTGCTGAGCCTTCTGAGTGTGCTCTGTGTATTTGTATAAATCTCCCTACTCAAAATATCTCCCACAGTTGACTGACAGCCCGTGTAATTTAGCAGAAGGCTAAAAATTAAAATCTTCGAGCCTGCTGAGGGAGGGAAAGAATACAGGAACACAACGGCTCCGCCCCCTCGCCCAGGCCCGGGCTCGGCAGATGCCAGGGCTGTTCATTTTGGAGACGGAACAAAATATTTGTATTTAGATTTATTAAGTCATTATTCCACCATTTGTTCCAGTGCGCTTTATTAAAACCAGATCTCATCTCTGTTTTGAAAGTATTACCTGATTTACATAAGCTGGTCCCAGCCCTAATTACGGTTTCCTTTGGTGTCTTTTCATTCCGAGGGAGGCTTGCTCTCCCCCTCCTGTTTTTGTCGCCTGCCTTTATGGCCCATATGTCTGCCTTGAGATAGCAGGAATCTTCAACCTATAAATAGACGGTTCAGCACAACCCGGCTGCCAGTTATCTGTCCACATCAACATTACCATAATTGCAACAGTGAATGTGTAATCTCTCTAATCACACGTTCCAGTCGGAAAACTGGATTGGGTTTCATAAATTGTATAATTTGAGGCTTTCCTGAGCTAAGCACTGGGCGGGTAGGCTGCTGTGGGTCGGGCAGGGCCTGGCCGGGGCCCCTTAGGCTGGCCTAGCCTGCCCGCGGTGGCAGAGCCACACACCTGAGGCGGGCCCTCGGCTGCGGGTGACAGCAAGGCCACCCGCACTCTGCGACGAGGACACCTGGGGACTAGGAGAAGCACCACAATCTGAGGCCTTGTATGAGCCAGGCACTTTGCACATGCTCCCTTCTTTTAATTTTTATGACGGGGAGTGGGGAGGGGAAAATACCATCCATGCTCCCATTATACAGACGGTGACCTCGAGGCTCAGCTGGCTTAGGTGGGTTTCCGAGGGTCACCGGGCAAGGAGGCAAGGCTCAGATGTGGGTCTGAGATTCCATATGCCATCCCCAGCCAGGCAGTGTTCATCTACAGCAAGGCAGTTGAAGGCTTCATGGATTCCGTTTTTGTTCCTCCAAAATGCTTTCCTTTCTGTCATTTTAGTTCATCCCCAGGACCAGCCAAAGACGCCTTTATGGAAAACCAGACTGAGACTCTAGAAGGTTAAGTATACTGTGCATGGTCACGCAGACTCGTGTAGGCAGAACTGGGGTTCCGGTCCAGGCTGACTCCCAAAACAAACCCATGTGTGCTCTTCTGGAAGCCTCCACAGCCCGGCCACCGTCTGGGATCCTTCCCCCCCCACCCCCCGCCTTTTTCAGAGCCTTTGTTTGCTTTGCCAGCCCCTCAGAAGGATGCTGTCATGGAGCTGGTGTCTGTGGGCAGAGCCCTGGGGAAAGGTGGGGAGCGAAGAGGCCCAGCCTTCTGCCGAGTCCCCCAGAACCCCAGGAATGAATCTCTCCCAGGCCTGGTGGGGGCTCAAGGAAATTGCCCCTGAAGAGCCCCAGGGAGCCCCTGGGGAAAGGGCTTCTTTTGTTTTGCATCTCCAGCTTCCTCTGGGCAATGTTATTCCTGCTCAAGGTCTCCTGTGGCCAGGAGGCTGATGACACCCTGATGGATGGTCTGGTCCCTGCGGACCAACCGCCAGCCCCGGCTGTGCCTGGTAATTGTGCAGCCTTGCAAAGTGTCAGATGTCTATTAGCTGCTTTAAATTGAACGCTAATCAGATGATGGCCTTGTTACCAGGATGCTCCCTCCATTCTCCCCCCTACCCTCCCTCTCCCCCTCCTTCTCCCCCCAGCCGTCCTTCCTTCCCCCCGATACCCGGCTCCCTCCCTCTTCCTCTCAGAAGGAACCTCTGATCCAACTCCTTTAATTTTGCCAGACGAGGAAACTGACACTCAGCCAGGGGAAGAGCTTGCCCAAGGTCTTAAGTACATCCTGAGTGCTTTCTTTAATGGTTTTTGAGCTGTGTGCATGCACACACACACACGCACATGCACACGTGTGCACACTCACACGCACACACGTGCACATACCCGTGCATACTATACACTCACCCTCCCCTACTTCTGTCTCTATGTTTATTAACTTGGTCTTCGAGCTCTCCTTTACCCCTTTTGCAAGCATTCCCTATCAGAGTTTTAGGCAAGAACTTGGGGACCAATATGCCTCTCCTCGGTCCTGTGCACACTCCCAGGGCACGCTTCTGTGCGCACTCCACTGTGCAGTGTCCCCACACTCCAAGAAATCTGAAACATGGGCACCTGGGTGGCTCAGTGGGTTAAGTCTCTGCCTTCAGCTCAGGTCATAGTCTCAGGGTCCTGGGGTTGAGCCCTGCATTGGGCTCTCTGCTCAGTGGGGAGCCTGCTTCCCCCTCTCTCTCTGCCTGTCTCTCTGCCTATTTGTGATCTCTCTCTCTCTCTGTCAAATAAATAAATAAAATCTTTAAAAAAAAAAAAAGAGGAAATCTGAAACGTTAGTTCTCACGTGGCTCTGTCACACCCCTGAGCCATGGGGCCACCTATCCCACACAAGGGCTCTAGGCACCAAAGGCAGTCCCAGCAACGACAGGGCTGACCGGGATGACCTCTGGGCGGGTCACTACCCGGAGCATGGACGGGCACGAATTACACCAATGTCCCAGACTGTGGGCTGCAGACCAACAGCCACATCAGCTTCCCTCAGGGGCTAGTGGGCCCTGCCGATCCGCGGGCGTCACCCCCGCCCTACAGGTAAGGGTCACACTGTGTTTCAACAGGCCCTCCGGTGTCTCGGCGCATGGCTATGCTTGAGCATGACAGGTCCCGATCCAGCCATCCCTGGAGGTCCCTCCCAGAGGCAGAGTCCTTGAGACTCACCCGTACCCTGACGGTTCAGCCCCAACTCAAACACGAACACCTAACCATCTCTTCCGCTTACCTTCCTCAGGCAGAATGGCCCTCCTACCCCCCCCACCCCCGTCTTCTGCTGCACTTTAAAGATAACACTCTTGGAGGTGAAACCCATGGCCTTGAGCTTTATGAGCAGGGTCTCCCCGCTGGACGCCGAGCTCCCGGCTCGTCTCTGCCAGCTGCCCAGCCCCCCGTGATGCCTGCTGCCTGGTCCACATGCCATGTACATGGCCATGCCCTGCTCCAATCACACCGACCACGGGGGTCCCAGGGGCCAAGACCGTGGCAGACTATACAAATGTGCTAGACCCATGAGGAGAATTCATCGTTTCCCGGCCAGCAAGCTCTCTTCTTTTTTTGAGGTCATCTCAGGTCACGTGAGGGATCCCTGGCTCGCCTCTCTTCCCCTGCTTTCCCCCAGTGACCAAGACCTCCCTGTGAAGAGACCCATCAGGCCTGAGGCTAACACACCGGTCATGCCCGGTGGCGGCTTAGCGCAGCCCAGGCGGATGCCTTTGTGGAAGCTCCTATACCATCTCTGACCCGAAAACTTGTTCAGGGCTCACAGACCAGGCTCTCTGGGTGAGCGGAAGGGCTCCTCCCCTCTGTGAACGATGGCCGAGCCGTGTGGGTGTGTTGGGCCTGGGGTACCTCAGTGGGCTCGGCTCCTCCAGGCCCTACCCAGACCCACGTCTCTCGAAGGCTTCCTTGGTGCCCTGACTTTGGGGGCAGGAAGGGAAGGTTTTCTCACATGTCCCCTTCCGGCGCCCTGGCAAGCTCAGGACCGGACTCTTCCTCTGTCACCTGGGAATTGAGGCTCACCCACCAGGGAACAGTAAGTTGCCCCTCATGACCTGTACAGTTCTATATCCAGAAATAAACAACATGAAATGGGAATCCTATTCCACCTCCTACTGCAACCCTTCCTTCCCCACCCTTGCCTGTGGGCCCACTGCCCTCTGAATGCCATTCACGCCCCTGCCCCAGGGCCCTTGCACAGGGCTTTCCCCCTGCCAGAGACGCTCTTGCTCCCTGAAGCACTTCAAACACAGGACCAGGAGACAGTGGCCAGTGTAGCAGATGTGGGGACCTGGCTGCGAGCGGTATGGGAAAGGGGGGACAGCTGTCCAGTGAAAACCCCAGGGCCTCTGCTTAACCTGCTGTGTGGATTTAAGGGAGTTCCAATCCTAACCAGGGCATGTCAAATAAAAGGCTTGGACTCTCTATAGCCCCAACACCCATCCCCAATCCCCAATCGTGGGAAATAATGGGGTGGTGCGTGTGTGTGTGTGTGTGTGTGTGTGTGTGTGCACATGCACGCGTGCGTGCATGCACATGTGTACATTCCTCCAAGCCCAAAATGGGCCCATTTAACCAGATTCTCCTTCATGTTCTCTTCCTTAATCCTGAGACATGAACTGCTCAGCAAACCGCCTCACATTTTCCCTGGGCGCCCCATGGGTGTTGTGTCCTCTGCCGAGGTCTGATGGCCCATGGCCACCATGCTGAGCTGGGTGTCACCGCATGCCCAGCCAGGCATCTCTCTCACTCCCTGTGTGCTGAGAGCTCCAGGGGACGGAGCAGCCCTCCTCAGAGGGCTTGCGGGGCGCCTGGTGGCAGAAGGTATGTCACTCGGGTCCAGATACAGAGGCTCAGATGGCAGATAAAAGATTTGCTGTCGTCCCTGGCAAGCCTCGCCTCAGCGGTGTCTTTTAGTGTCTCTGAGCTCCACGCATAGCCCCTGGAATGTGAACCAGACCAGCCGGCAGGTTTCCTGTTGACACTTGTCCTGGAGAGAATGTCCTTGCTTGGGCTCTTGGGCTGCACCACAGCTAAGGCAGGGCGGCTCAGCAGGAGCTCCTGCCCCCAGTCCTGCTAAGCCAGCCCTTGCCCTCCCCTCTGCCCACAGTCCAGGACAGAAGGCAGGGCTCCCGACATCTTCAGCCTTGGCCCTGGCCCCTCTCCAGACCCCTCCCCCAGCCCGCCCCCGCTGCTCTGAGGGCCCGCGGCAGGGGGGATGCGGCCCGGGACAGGTGCCCACTCTGCCTCAGGGGAAGGCCCGGAGCTGGGCAGCATGCTAAGCCCACCCCAGGATGGACAGGAAGATGAGACAAAGTGGCTGGCCCATGCTTCTCTTCTCCCGAAGTCCGGGGTGCTGGCTTCTGGTCCAGGGTGCTAGGTATGCCTGAAGCGGATACGAAGCTTGGCGGCCAAGTCTCGAACGGGCTTTGGAGAGTCCGGCTACCTTCAGGGCCTCCTAAGGCCACTGGCCCAGGCTGGCAATACTCCCCTGCCTTCCAGACCTCGGTGGGAGCTGTGTCCAGCAGGCTGGGTGACTCAGAAGCCCTCATCCCCACCTCTCTGGGGGGCTTCCCGAACTCCCCGGCCCACAAGGGGGTGCCCGGCAGTCGCCTCCTGTCGCTGCAGCCCAGGGGCGCGGGCAGCCTTCCCACAGCCGCCGTCCCCGGGTGTGTTGGCCTGCCCCGCCTGAGATCAGAGGGCCCCCCTACATTCCTCTGGTCCCCTAAACCCTCCTGCCGGCCAGGCTGCGGTGATTTCCCTGCCCCCAGGAGTTCAATTCCCAGAGCAAACAGCAGGCTTGACAAGCCCAGGGACCTCTGCCCGCTTGGAGCGGCTCCTGCGGGCCCGTGAGGGGACGGGTCTGGGACCTGCCCAGGGTCAAAGCCAGGGAGGGCAGCCGAGCTCCGCACACTCACAGCGGGCGTGTGTGGGAGAGTACATGGGGCCGGTGCATGCGAGGCCCTCCGCTCCAGCCCAGGGGAGACCACGCCACGTGACCCCAGGCTGTGGCTGCCGGGCCGTGGCACCTGGCTGGAGCAGGGCCCATCGACTCCCAGCTCCCGTTCCCACGTCTGTAAAATGGGCGCAACAAGGCCGGCCAGCCCGTTCAGGCACTGTCTCTCCCTGCGAGGGGCCTGGCTGACAGAGGCCTGCTCCTGAGCGCTCCGGAGCCCGGATTCTTTCCAGGTGCGGGTCCAGCAAGATTTGCGCCATCTTCGATGGCTCTCATCTCGTGCTCATCATCCTGGGCCACTCAGGAAAGGACCCGTGCACATGGCGCGTGGCATGCGTGCTGCCGCCGTGGGCTGCCACTCATCCTCCTCACAGCTGGCGGGGCGGGGGGCAGAGCAGACACCCTCCCATCCCTCACACGCACCCCCGACCCGGGGAGAAGACGGGGGAGAGGGGTGGCAGAAAATGGAAATACCTCCTGCTGGTCATTCCACGAGTTATGGCAGCTGAAGAGCCTGACTTTGTTGAGCACTAAATATGCACCAGTCCCTGGGGGCAGCACTTAGGGACACTGAGGCACCCAGGATATACGGGTCTGGCTCGGAAAGGCTCAGTGGGCAGAGGCGGGGAGAGGAGGAGTGAAGAGGGCAAATGTGACCCCCAGCCTAGAGAAGTGGAAGAGGGGCCGTCCCCGAGGTGCGGACACCTCCCCTAGGAGCCTCCATGCCGGTGCTGCTCAGGGGGATCCCAGAAGCTTTCTGGAAGATGGACCTTGGGTTCTGAAGGATGGGCAAGCGTCTGCAGGGTTGAGGAGGGAGAGAAAGGACAGGGAGGCCCCATCCCTGGGCTGACTAGGGGGCTAGAAGGTTCTCGAAAAGCATCCAGCCAGGATGAAGAGCCTTTGTGCTTCCCATGTGTGACTCCCAGGTATGGGGGGTCCCCAAGGCCCATCAAGGCACACCCACGGAGGAACATGTGCACAACCCACGACCCAGGCCTCTGCCTTCCAGGAACTACCGGGCAAGACGAGACTCACCCCTGGTGTATGGAGAGAGCAGTCCTTGCTAGCAGGGCCCCAGCTGTGGCTGTGGCCTGTAAGATCTGAGGTCACTTCACTCCTCAGGTGACTCTGCCACCCCTCCAGGGGCACACACACTTACACAGGTTTGCCCACCTTTTCCAGGAGCTCACGGATATTTCCCTACCAGCCCATCTCCGTGGGGGAACCCCAGAGGGTCCAGCTCCTGCATTTTGCTGGTAAAGAAACTGAGGCAAAGAAAGAATGAGACTTGCCAGAGATTCACAAGAGACAGGGAAGAACTGGGCCTGGGCTCCTGGCTTTCGCCACAGGTACCCTGCTACTGACACCTCCCAGGTATGTGTCCCAGCCCAGCTGTGGCTCTCAGAGGCCTGCCTCGTGATGGAGGGGGCCAGCATGCATTTCCTGTCTCTCCCAGAGACCGCTTACCCGCTCCAGGCCCGTGACATCACCTTCTGGTTCTCAGCCCCATACACGGTCCTACTGGGTCTCTGCATCCTCACACCCCATCCCTGGGGGAGTCTCCACCATCCACCTGCTCACTTAGGCCATACATGGGTGTCCTCCCTCTCAACAGCCCCCATGGCCAACCACTCAAATCCAGTCCTTTCCTTTAAGGCCAGGAGTCCAGGCTTCCCCTCCCCTGCTGGGGCTATTACTCAACCAGGAAAATCTATCTAACACACAAACGTGTCACTTTCTGTTTAAAGTTTTGCAGAGGCACCCTGTGGCCTTCCAAATGAAGTTCAAGTCCTTGGTGTGGACTACAAAACCCCCCATGGCCAGCACTGTCATGCTCAGCAGCGTCCTCTCCTGCCTTACATCCACTCCCATCTTTACATCAGCAAGGCTGGTGTTTCTGGTCGGTGGAGTCAGCTGCGTTTGGGCCACCTGGACATGCTTTGACCCCAAGATCTGCTTGTGTGCCTGTTTGTTAAATTCAGTTCCCTCTTAATGGATATTCTCTAAGGGCCCCAATCCAGGGGCCCCCGGGTGGCGCAGCTGGTGAAGCATCCGACACTTGGTTTCGGCTCAGGTCGTGGTCTCAAGAGTCGTGGGATCGAGCCCAGAGTCAGGCTCCGAGCTCAGCAGGGAGTCTGCCAGAGGCTCTCTCTCCCTCTGCTCTCTCTCCTTCTGTCACAAATAAAAATAAATAAATAAAAACTTAGGGGGAAAAAAAAAAGGCCCCATCCACTTTCCCACTCTTGGACTTTTGAAAATCCTTCGAGCCCAGAGAATCATTTGTAAAACTTGCTTCCACGATGGTTTCTTCACAGAGGCTAATCCAACTTTTTATGTATCAGTGGTCCTCGAGCCTGCAGTGACAGTCAGGAGAAGGGGTCAGTGTGAGCACTGATGTCTAACAGCATGCATGCGCCCATTTGCTGACCAAGAAATAATGAAATCAAGAGGTTCGAACCATAATTCAGTAGGAACAAGGCCTTGCCGTTCAAAGTCGCCGACAGCCCAGAGTGGAAAGGACAAGGAAGTGTAGCTGAGATGTGTCCTCAGAGGGGCAGGTGGGAGCCAGGGACCCATGGGACCCACTGCTTAGGCCATGCTTGATGGCACACCTCACAAATACACGCATCTCAAAGGAGCCGCACTCCCCGCTCTCATAACTGGATTTTCAGCCTTCTAGAACTGCGCTTCCTGGGTTATGTCTGCAATTTATAGGATCTGATAAAAGACTCATTCAAGGTTCAAAAGGGACCAACCTTTGTAAATAGTTTAGAACTGCAGCTCAGCTTGGAAAGGGAGGACTCGGCAGAGCTAAAGCCTACCGGTTGGGTAGGTGGGACAGAGAGAGCAGGTGCATTACACCGACCGAATAATGGCAGGCAGAGACAGCAGGTTCTCATCCCCAGAGTCTGGAAGTGTGACTACATTAAGGACCTTGAGAAGGATGATCGGGGTAACCACGGGGCCCTTCCAGGAGAGAGGCAGAGGGAGACTGGATGCACAGACAGAGAGGCCAAGGTGATGGAGACAAAGCAGAGTTGGAGATGCTGCCGTGAGGACGAGGGGGCTGCCATCGCAGCCCAAGGAATGCGGCAGCCTCCAGCGGCGGGAAGAAATGGTGCGGAGACTCGCCAGAGCCTCGGGAGGCAGTGTGGCCCTGCTGATGCCTTGATTTTGGCCCAGAGACACTGATTTTGGACTTGTGGCCTCCAGAATATCAAGAGAAGAGATTTCTGCTATTTTAAGCCACTGCGGTTGTGGTCGTTTGTCATGGAAGCTCTGGGAAAAGGGCCCACCCAGGATCAGAGATTCCGGCCCATTTTACTTCCGGGGAAACAGACTCAGAGAGCAGCAGGGACTTACTCGAAGCCACACAGCATGTTAGCCAAGGCCAAGGCCAGAGCCAGGTCTCCAGATCCCTGCACGGCTGTGCCCCCTCCTCCATCAGCCTTGCTCTCTCCAGGCCATGCTGAGACCCTGGGATGCCTTCCCCTCCTGCCCTACAGACCGCTCATTTGCAGAGTGACTTTATTCTTCCTTACAGTGGCCCCCAGCTGAGACCAGCTAATGCCAAATGCTGTCCCTGTGGTCGCCGCTGCCCCTGGCCTGGATGCCCACCTGCCACCTGCTTCCCAGGCTGGGTTCTTCAGGAGCAGGCCCTGAGAGGGAGGCTGGGGTGTCAGATGCCACACCGGTGAAAGAAGCGGGAGGAAGCTGCATTGGGCAGAGGGAGATGGGAGTCGGATTTCGATGCAGGCCTGACAAAGTCTCAGCCAGCCGGCAGGGACTTGTCCTGTACCCAGCTGAGGTGGCCAGGCCCTAACAGCCCCCTATCAGGGGTCGCCAGGCATGGGCTGACCTGGGGAGGGCAGGTCTCAGGTGAGGTGGCTCTGTGCACTAAGGCAGACCAGGAAGGAGTGGACAGCTGGAGGCCACCTGCCGACCACACTCACTGCAGCTGAACGGTGAGGCATTCCTCGAAACAAGGTCTGGGCATGTGTGGCCCACAGCCCAGCATTACCCAGGGCTCTGCAGACAAGGGCTGCCTCTCAGCGGTGCCCAGAAGGCTTGCCCACCAGCCGCCCACCCTGCAGAATGGCCAAGACCCTCCACACTCGAAATGGGATCTAGGGACAGTAGTCTGGACACCACTCGGGAACTTGTTAGACATGCGGACTCTGGGGGCACCTGGGTGGCTCAGTCAGGTAGGTGTCTGCCTTCAGCTCAAGTCATGATCCCACGGCCATGGGATCGAGTCCCACAACAGGCTTCTTGCTCAGAGGGGAGTCTGCTTCTCCCTCTGCCTCCACTCCTCCCCACCCTCATGCTCTCTCTCTCAAATAAGAAAGAAAGAAAGAAAGAAAGAAAAAGAAAGAAAGAAAGAAAGAAAGAAAGAAAGAAAGAAAGGAAGGAAGGAAGGAAGGAAGGAAGGAAGGAAGGAAGGAAGGAAGAAAGGAAGAAAGAAAGGAAGGAAGAAAGGAAGAAAGACTGAAAGAAGGAGAGAAGAGAAAAGAAGAGAAGACAAGAGAAGAAAAAAGAAAAGAAATGCGGACTCGGTTTTACCCAACCCCTCACCCCCGCCTGCCATTTGAATAACAAGCTCTTCATGGGCCTGAGACCCCTCCGGGACCAGATCCCGCAGCGGTCCATTTCTGTACTGTCTTTGAACTAAGGGTGGTTTTTACAAAGAAGACTCTGTGATAGATGCTGTGTGGCCCAAGAAGCCTAAAATACTTACTTAGCACGTGCCCTTTGGCAGAAAACATTCCCCGACCTCGACTCCAGGAAGGCCACCAAGCAGGGAGACACGGCGACGCGGTCTCTCCGGGGAGCCTTTCGAGGTCTGCGGCCGCCCTGCAGCCCTTGGCCACTCCCGACTGACTCCCTTCTTGACCCTGTCTTCCCCGTCTCTTTCCCCGTCTTTCCTCTGTTACTCCCGCTCTTCCCCAGCCTTCTCTGTCTCTGTCTCTCTCTGTCTCTCAGTGTGTGTTTGTGTGAAACTCTTTTATGCATCTCAACCTTCCTCTTGCCCCCATTCCTGACACCTTCTCTGTGTCTGCGTAGCTCTGTCTCACCCTCTGCCCCCCCACCAGCCCCACTCCCACAGCAACCTGAAGTGGCACCTTGGGGGTCAGCTTGAGCTGCTTTTAGGAGCTCAGCGCCCAGACTTTTCTATCCTCCACCCCGCCGTGCCCACACCAACTCCATTAATGCCCCCTGTGCCCAGCGTTCTTTTCTCAGTTCCCTCTGCTCTGTGTCTCCTGGCCCCCAGCTTTCCCTTCTCCACAAGCCCTTGAATCTTTGCAGTTTTTTTCCCAACATTCCTGACTCTCCTGTGAAATGCAAATTATTTAGCATCCAATTACTCCCTGGCTGCTGCATCTAGAACCTTCTCCTGCTAGGCTCCTGCCCGACGCCTCCCTCATCAGCCGGGAACTCAGCCCATCAGGAAGAGGTCCCCCACCCCTCCTTCCAGGCACCCTCAATAGCCACCTCATCAGTGGATTCCAGAAACACAGCTCAGGTGTGGCCACTCCACCCACCCCTCAAATTGCCGGCCCCATTCTGAGAAGGCCAGGCCCGAGACCCGGCCTCTGCCCTAGAGGAGGCAGCATGGGGACGAGGAGCCACGCCCAACGTGTGTAACGGTGCAGCCGTGCCTGACCCACCAGGCACAGTGTCAGAACGAGACAGGCGCCGAGGATGTGGTCTTGTCTTTAAACTTGGGCAGGCTGAATGGAAATGGACTTGGCATAGAGCTGGGGCCCATCCCAAGCCTCAGTATACACTCTGTAGTCATGGAGAGGCAGTATGGTACCGGAGGAAGAGAATGGGGCTCCCTGGAGGGCTTTGGGCCTTGACCCTTCCACACCCCAGCTTCCCCATCAGGGAAATGAAGATACTGGGGCCAGCATGGGGGGAAGGAACCTCTCTCGGCCAATTGCCAGACATGGCCTGGACACAACGTGGGAGTTCCAGTGAACGTTAGCTTTGTTTCTCCCCGCCTTCCTGATCCCAAGGGGGCACCTATGATGGATGCAGGTGGAGCTGGATTTCTGCGGGGTGCACCCTGCTCCTGGGCCCTGGGCCCTGGAAGCCCCCCTCAGCCCCCCGGTTGCCCACAGTCCCTCCACCAACCCCCTACTATCCCAGCCCATCCTCACAGGAGTAGAACATTCCATCTTCTGCCCACTAACTGGAAGGATACCCCACCTCCACCAGCCTGAGTTTGGGATGCCCAGCTGAAAGCCAGACTCCTGCAGTTCATGGGACCAGGGCTGACCCCACAGAGCACGGCCTAACGCCCCAAGCAGCCCCCCTCACTGTGTCCTGGGATCTTCTGGCTTCGGCAGTCTGCCCCCGGGGCCTGACTCTCCCAGTCCAGTCCATTCCTCTCCCACTACCCCCACTCCGGCTGGCTGGGGGCGGCCGCACCTCTTCCCAGCTCTGGTCGCTTCCATCCAGACTGAGACCCATTCCCAAACCCCCATCTCTCTAATGGTTCCCATGAGACCGGCACGCTCTGAGTGATCCACTGGTTATCACTGATACCTCTAAGTGGTCTAAGTGGGTGTGAGCATGGGCTGTTTCTCCAGCAGATTGTAAGCACCCCCTGAAGGAGAGGATCAAGACCAAGGGCACCAGGTGCAGAGCTTGGGCCATGGCAGAGCAGTGGCATGATCGGGCTGGCCCCGGATAGCCAGATGTGCTTGATGGTGTCTGGGTAAGGCAGGGCCGAGAAGGAACAGGGGTCATGCTAGTCACAGATGCTAGGGAGCCTGTCCAGGTACAGTTGTCATTTAGCGCTCACCATGGCCTTTAAGAGACATGCTGTTCTCTCCAGAGATCTGAGCCTGGCGGAGCTTAAACAACCAACCTAAGGTTAGATGACTACACAGGGATGGGGCCCAGCCTGCCCCAGACCGGCCTCCGGAGTTCCCAGTCCCTCTGGCCGGGTGGGTTGCTCAGAACTCTCGGCCCTCTCTCTCTCCCCGGCTTGGATTGGCAAATGCAGGACGGTGGGCTCAGCCCATGGCTCTGTTGTTGGTCTCAGGAGCTCCGATGGCCTTCGCTCCCCCTTTCCACTTGAGGCTGGGGCTGGAAATCTGCACCTTTCGGGAGGCCCGGGCTGTCCCATATCTGGAACATTGGTTGGGCACACAGGCCCAGCCAACCACCAGGCCAGGGGCCCTGTTGTTCTGTAGGGACACTGAGCCCGAGGGAGAAAGGCAGTTTGCCCCAGACTTCAACCAAGCCGGGTCGGAGAACAAGGTGCTTGAGTCACAGATCAGGGCTCATCCTGCCGCCCCCAGCTCAGTTTCCCAAATGTGCAGAGACAACTGGGCCTCCGGGCCCCCCCCCCCCCCCCCCCNGCTACGTTTCGCACGTCTTCCTGGAAGAGCCAGGCCAGACAGAGCAGGTCAGCCCCCAAGCACTAAGACGGTGTGCTTCAGGGACAGGCTGGTGAGTCCCATCCGTTTTTCTGCAATAAAGGCAGGAAGTGAGTGAGCTCTGGCTCAGACGTGGGCCTCCAGATACATTGGCTGAATCCGTGTAGGAGAAGGGCTTTCCAGGTAAGAGGCAGGCCCGAGGGGCAAGAGGCAAAGACCTCAGATGACAGAGAGGGCCCCCTGGTTGGTCTGAACGTTCTGTCGCGGTGCGGGGACTCTGAAGGCGTGGCGGGCCCTTGTCTCTGAGCGCCGGGGCTGGGGAATGCCCCTGGAGCTCTCGCGGCAAACCAGGCCCGCGTTTCCCAACATGGCTGTTGAGACACTGCCCCACGGTGCCAGGAGACAGCCCCTTCCCCACACCCAGCTGGGCCCTGGCTCGCGGGAACATCTGCCTACACACCCTCTCAGTGGGATCTTGCCAGGAGGTGTGGCTCTGTTGGCGTGCATTCACCTGACTCGCCTCCTCTGTCCCCTGACGGAAAGGTCACTGTGTCCAGAGGAGTGTCTGTGGGCTGGATGGGCTCAGCGAGTGTCTGCTGCGTGGTCGAGGCCCTGCCGCCCGGCTGCTCAGCATTGGTTCCCTGGTGGCTCCTCAGAAGGCCCAGCCCAGCCCCCTGCCTTCCTCTCTCCCTCCTTCTGCCCGCCCTCTGTGCACGGCTGTGGAGTCTGGACAGGGCCCCTGACCAGGAATGAGACAGATGCTACTCCTGAGGGGCTCACAGTTGAGAGAGCAGAGAAGACATGGGTATAACTCACTGCAACACAAGCTAGAAGGTGGTCGCTCCCACACAGTGCTGAGGGGGTCTGGGAGACCCGGGCGGGCTTCCTGGAGGGGGAGGCATCCACACTCACCCTTGAGGAGTAGCTAAGGTAGAGCCATGAGGCTCAGAGCCAGGCAAGAGCGTGAGGTGTTCTGAAGGTGTTGGGTAAGAATTTTGGCTGAAGGGGCCATCAGAGAAGCAGGAAGGCCGGGGATGAGGACCTCAGATGGCATGGTGAGGAGTCTGGGAAGGGTAAGAAGTCAGGAAGTCGTGTGGCCAGCTTTTGGAAAATAAACCACTATGACTATAGTGTCAAGAATAGGCGGGGGCATAGAAGCAGGGCCCAGGAGACCAGTTGGCCCCAGGGGAGCAGAGGACCCCGGGTGATTGTCAGAAGGGTGCAGCTGAGTACAAGGACTCCAAGGATATTTGGAAGGTGGAATTGACAGCATTAGTTTGGATGGCGGACCTGGGCCAAGTGGGAGGGGACAAAGGTGTAAAGGAAGGGCTGGCAGGGGGCCTGCACTGCTGTCTCGGGGCCTGGATGTCTGGCAGCGCCGTGACCCTGGACGCGTGACTGGGTGAAGAACAGTTTGAAGGATTCGAGACCCAGGATGGTCCTGGAGATGGTGCCTGGGAGTCTTGAGGTGGAAGGTGACGGCGAGGAGGGCCTGGGGAGTGAGAGCAGGAGGAGCAGGGCCCTGGGTACGGGGGCCCACCCTCCCCATCCCAGCCTGGTCACACTGTCCCTCCCCCTGGCCTCCCTGTCTCCCCCGCACCACACCCCGGAACTCCTGACAGCTACAGCGGGGTCTGAGTCCCCGCCGTGTCCCTCAGAGAACCAAACACTGTGCTGGACACGTGGGAACCGAACTGAGAGGGACAACAAACCACACCAAATCCCCGAAGGCGGGCCCTTCCCCACGCACCCCGCTCACCCTGCCCCCCGGGGATCCAATGTGGGGAAAGAGCAGAGAGCCATGACCGAGAGACGGAAAATATTCCTGGTATTGTTCTAAGGCCACAGTCTGTGGTTGTGGAAGGAAGCGAAGGGGGGTGTGGGAGATGGGGAGGAGAGGTTAACAAGATTAAAAAAGCCATAATGAGACCGCAGCACAAACCCTACAATTATGTTCCCAAATTTAATCAGAACAGCTTCCCGCACTGGGCAGTACGTAGCTCGCAGGCCCCGCTGTCAGGTTGGGCTTCCCAGGACTGTCCCTTGAGATGCCACGGAGCCCAGAGCCTTGCAGCAGCACACAGCGGGGCTGGGTCTGCCGGCCGCCCCAGCCCCAGTCCCTGCATGAGCCAGGCTCGGGGGCTCGACTCCGTTTAGATAGGCCAGGTCTCCAGGGGAGCCCCTCCTCCTCCTCCCTTCCCCACTCTTCCTGGTCACCTTCCCTCTGCTTCTCAACCCTGCAAGCCATGCCCCCTTTCTCCTGCCCCTGCTGTGGATCCTCCTCGCAGCGCTGGCACCAGCTGTGACCAGGGTGGCTCCCTCGCGCAGGGCCCCTCGGTCTCCCCTGGGAATGGCCCCTTTCCTAATCACACCCCACCAACATCTCTGAACCCACCATGAGATCTGGCCTGGCCTGGATGTGTTGGCCTTCTGGAAAGCAGAGGTTTTTTTCCCCTCCTGGTGGGTTTGGTCTCCCCTGGCCCAAGTAGGTCACTACCTGTGGCAGGTGGGTAGCATGTGCCCGTGATCTGTGTTCTCCACTCGGTTTCCCAGCCTCCATGGTGGAAGGTTGAGGCCATGTGACCTGTTCTGGCCAATGGCCTGTGGCTTCCAGGTCCAAGTGAAGAACCAGCATTTCTTCCCCTTGTCCTCGTAGCTCGGACCATGTGTGTTCTGACTGGTATACCCACAAGAGGAGGAAGGCTACCCAACCCACATGAGACCTGCCTGAGTGAGAAATCGCCCATTGCTATGTTAAGGCACGAAGATGTCAGGATCGCTGTGTACATTGAGCAAGTTTCTTAACCTCTCTGGGCCTGAGCTGTCTCATCACCCATCAGGTGGCACGGTTGGATGAAATGGTGTCATTCATTAGGACAAGAAATACAGGAGGAAGATCGGGCTTATGGGGAAAGACCTGTGTTTCAGGAGGGACCTGACGAGTGTGAGATGTGGCTGGGGCATTTTGAAGACAGAGAGTAGCTTCCAGAAAGAAGGACAGGACAGGTAGGGATTGGAGGCCATAGGTAAGCTGGTAGTTGAAGTCCAGTTGGTAGATGAGGCTGCTGGGGGAAGGAAGACATACAGAGAAGTAAGAACCGAATGCTCTTTGTAAAGAAGGCACTCTTGTAAAGTGTAGGCACTCAAGTCCAGTGAGATGAAGTAACTTGCCCACGGTTACATAGCACGTTATACCAGAGGCTAAGCTAGAACCCGGAAAGCTTGCCTCTGATTCTGGGGCCCATCCCTTTCCAGCACAGAGAAGCTGGGAGCCTGGGGGGTGGGAAGGTGAGCTTACTGGTAAGGCTGGGGTGTTAATCACCTGTGTATCTCTGGTCAGTTCTCCGGAAGCCGGTTTCCCATCTGTAGAGTAAAAATATGGATCCAATGATTGTTGTATGGGTCTTTCCAATTTATAAACCAGCTTCAGAGCAGTCACCTCATCTGGCTTTTAAAATGTCCGTTTAAGGAAGGCAGGCTACACAGACAGAGGAAGGCTCAGAGAGTCATTTCTCAGAGGGGACACTGAGCCCGATCCCTTGACTGCAGGAAGCACGGGCCACAGCCCACCGACCCACGCTTTCTCTCTTTCCCTTGCTCCTATTCGCCTTCCCCAAGCCCCTCTGTTCCTTCCAGAAGAGACCTGCTGCCCACCGTCGTGAGCATTGATGTCCCCTCTTCACCGGAAGTGACCGCATATTCCCTGGAATCTGGCTGATGGATCTGGGACAGTGGGAGGCTGATGGGGGTCACCTTCAAGGATAAGGGGACAATGGGTCTTCTTAGTCTCATTGGCAAGGGGAAGGGATAGCTTAAGGAGGCTGTGGTACTATGATTTCCAATAAGAAATATATATTTGGTCTTTTATCTATTTCGAGGCACGAAGATTCTAAAGCCATTGTAATCTGCTAAATGAGGAGAACCATAAAGGTGTCTTTTGTTATGTTAATGAGGTGACTTGTGAAAATGGAAAGGACTAGGGAAGCTAAGGTTGAGGGCCGGTTGCCAAGGGACCCAACCATGGGATGACAGGGTTGGAAGTTTCAGTCCCACCGCCAGACTTCCATGGAGGGGACAGGGGCTGGAGTCCAAACTAAATTGCCAATGACAAAGGAGTTAGTCAATAATGCCTATGTAATGAAGCTTCCACGAAAACCCAAAAGGTGAGGGTTCAGAGAGTTTCCGTGCTGGTGACCATACAGAGAATCGGGAGGGGGATTGTGCTCAGAGGACACAGAAGCTCCGAGCCCTTCCCCACACCTTGCCCTGCTCATCTCTTCCATCTGGCAGTTCCTGAATTATATAGTCTAGGAAGGAAGATGTTTCTCTGAGTTCTATGAGCCCCTTCTAACAAATTAATCAAACCCAAAGAAGGGATCACGAGAAATTCTGATTTATAGCTGGTTGATCAGAAGCCCGGGTGACAGCCTGGACTTGTCATCGGTGTCTGAAGTGGAGTGTGGGGGGAAGTTTCATAGGAGAGAGCCCTTCACCTGTGGGATCTTGATACTATCTCCAGGTAGATAGTGTCAGAATCGAGTGGAATTGTAGGACCCCCCCCCCGCGCCCCCCCCATTGTTACTGGGGAGTTGCTTGGTGAGAGAGCAAAGCCCACACATTAGAGCTGGTATCAGAGCTGGAGCTGTTGGCCCAGGACCAAGCATCGTCCAGGTAAAGGGGGTCTGGGCCCAAGCGTGGAGTTTAGACTCTTAGCTATTTCTGGGCCTTCTATAGAGGAGCAGAGAGGGTGGCTCTTCTCTGAGACAACACCAAGGACTTATGACATGTTGTCAGGAAGCTTTGCTATGGGAGATTATTCTAGGAACAACTCAGAAGGGCCCTAATCCATTCCAACCCATCCATACCATCCACACATCCGACAGATACTGGTTGAAAGTGCACCCCATCCCCACCCCCAAAGGCTGACGGTAGAGGATGAGGGAGACAACAGGGAAAGCAGAACCAAATTTCCACCTACAAGATCCTAAGTCAAGGCCTGACCCAACACTCTCTGGCTGGGTGGCCTTGAGCTAGACCTCTCCGAACCTCAATTTCAAAACAGAGCTATTAATACCACTCAACTTCCCTAAATTCTGGGGTGATTTTAAAAATCAAAAGAGACCTTCTTTGACAAAGTGGTTTGTGGATTGTTATTAAGAAGATAAAATAAGCACTTGATTTCTTGAGATACAAGGTAAACAGCCCTAAGCACTACTGAAGAGCCCCAGATAAGAGGCTCAGGGAGAAAGGCGAGAGAGAGAGAGAGAGAGAGAGAGAGAGAGAGAGAGAGCGTGCGCAGCTGAGATGGTGGCAAAGCTGAAGAGAAGAGGTAAGACCTAGCAGTTAAAGGATGGGTACAGTCCCAACAGGCAGAAGTGGCAGAGAGAATATGTTTCAGTGGAGAACACAGTCAGCAAGGGTAGAGAGGCCAGAAATAATAGGAGGCCTCTGGGGGAGAGCATTGCAGGTGTGCGGCGGGGAGGTGAGAGAGTGCCTTGAACACTAAGCAAAGCTATTTGGACTTGATTCGTAGCGTAGTGGCAGGGTGGGGGGCACAGTCATTTTCAGCGTGGTCTTTGGGCCAACAGCAACAGCCGCACTTGGGAACTTGTTAGAAATGCAAATTCTCGGGCCCTAGCTCAGATCTATTGAAGCAGAGACTCTGGGAGTGGGCCCAGGAATCTGGGTTCCATCACGCCCTGCGGGGGATGCTGATGTCCGCCCAAGTGTGAGGCCACTGGTGTAGCGGGTACTGTCTGTCTGCTGCTTGCCCTGTCCCCGGCCCTGCCAGCTTCCGTCAGCCTCCATCAGAATCCTTTCCACTGTGAGCTTTCTGTGGCCACTGGGGCCTGCCCCACCCAGGCACAGAAAGACCAGGAGGGCCAGGAATTAGCCACCCTGGGAGAAGCTGGCAGGCAATGGTTCACAGAAGGAAGAGCAGTAATGCCCCCAGCTCGCTGCCCACCCACCTTAGCCGTGTGGCTCAGATAAGGGTTGGTGCTCTGGTCCTGGCAGGATGGAGCCTCGGGGCCCACAGTGGTCACCCCTCCCCATCTGTGATGGGTGCCTTGCACCTCTGTGGCTGCTTCTCCACTCCCCGCTGGTGGCTTCGGGATACCACCCCAGTGAACACGGCTTCCAAGGGCTCCACTTGTGGAGGAACCCGAAGCAAGGTCATCTGTGTCTGTGTATGTGTGTGTGTGTGTGTGTGTGTGTGTGTGTGTCCACGTGTGCATGTGTGAGTGTGTGTGCGTGCACACGGTGTGGTATCAGGGCCAGAGAGGAGGTGGGGGATTGCTGAGTGCTTGGGCCAGGGAACAGGACCCTGGCCGAGGAGACCACGTGGCCTGGAGATTGTTCGCAGGAGCAGGGATCCCTGGGAAGATACCGGCAGGAATGAGGTGGGTGACGAAGGAGAGGGAGGATGGCAGGGGAGAGGACTCACCTCCCCATGCCAGCTTGCCGAACTTGGTCGCGACTGGATGTGGGGCGTGAAACACAGAAGGAAGCCGAAGGAAACTCCAGTGCCTCATGATCATCCCCATTTCACAGACGAAGAAACCGAGGCCAGCAGGTTCAGCGGGGAGCCCCAGGCTGGGCCTCGGCACGAGTCCAGGAGCTGGCATTCTAAGCCAGGCCCCAGGCCAGAAGGACACACAGCTCCCTGGTGCTCTTTCACCCTTGGACTTCTGAAGAACCCTGTGTTAACTCTGGATGGAGGAGACGCACTTGCCAGCCAGCAAGGCTGCCACTGTTTCCCAGAACTCTAGCCTAGCCCTTGGAAAAAACAAAAAATAAAGTAAATCAACGTAGCGCTTACAGCCAGGCAGCCTGTGTTTGCCAAGCAGCCCGTCCGTGCCACCGCTGTAAATCCGAGTGACCTACTTGTCCCCTTGATGCCTTGGTTTCCTCAAGTGTAACTCAGGAATAGAAATACTTCCCATCACGCTCTTAGACCAGCACGGCCCTCCGCGTTGGTGGTTGTTCTGGTTCTTGTTGATTACGTTGCTAAGTTTGGAAAACAATGAGCCCAACAAAACTCCCGGCTCTGTCTCTGATTATATTCATCCCCAGCTAAGAAGTGGCAGGGCCAGGATTCGGTGCCAGGACTGGCTGACGCGGAGCACAGGTGCTGACCCCGCTCCCCACGCGCCCCCCTCCAACGGCGCAAGGACAACGTTAGTAAACTCCAGAACGGAGGAAGACTCTTGTTCGAGCCCTTGTATTCTAACCCGAGAACCTTCTTTCAGTATCTCCCTATTGAGGCGGTGCCAAGGGGCGCAGATGGAGAAATGCTCTTGGGGCAGCGTGTCCGTGGTGGCGGAGGACCCACGTCCTTGAAGAGAAATCACGTCAAGGAATCTGGGGTCTAGGGCTGACTCTTTTGCTATGTCCCTCTGTGATCTCGAGCAGGTCGTGCTCTCCTCGGGACTTCGGTCTCCAGGTACCCAAAGTCCTGCCCGTCTTACAGGGTTGCGAGGAGACTCGGGCAAGAAGTATTTCTAGTCCGGCTTGTGCCAGGCACCGGCAGGCAGAGAGGCATGCGTGAGAACATCCTCCTGCTCTAGAAGCTTGTAGTTCTTCTGTGGGGAAGGGGTGCGTCCGAGGAGAGGAAAGGTGAGCAGGTGGTGTTTATTGAGCACTTACTATGTGTTAGGAACCAGGCGGAGAGCTTCACCCTCGCGCATCGCCACAACTGTGTCATGAGGCTGGGGATGTGATTACTACATGGAGAAGAGAAAAATGAGACTCAGAGAAAAATAGCCCAGACGCCCGTGTTTGCAGAGCTAAGACTTAGGCTCTGGTCAGTCCAAAACGTGTTTTCTGCCATGCCACGCTGCTTCTCGGTTGGGGGACCAGCGGCAGATTGAGGTGAGCACTCCTCGGGAGGCAGCGTGTTTGGGGCACCGAGACCCCGGGGAAGATGACTGTCCTGCAGAGTGGGAGTGACGAGTGCAACACTCTAAGTATGAGATGCTGCGGGTCTACAGGACAAAGTACCTGGAACTTTGTGACAAGGAACAAAGGCTTCGCAGTGGAGATATTCGACCCGGGTTTTGAAAAATAGGCAGCTCTCCAGATAAAGGAAAGAGGGTCCTTCAGCACAAAGGGAATTGCTTATAGAAGGCGGGCTGATGTCAAGCTGGCTCCTTGAGGAACTGCAAATGGGTCCCATTACCGAGACAGTGGGGACAAGTGGATAAAGCATGTCTCTTCAGCAATTTACCAGCCGTGTGAAGCTGAACGAGTTACTTAACCTTTCTGAGCCTCAATTTCTTACTTTGCTAAACGAAGGTGGTAATGCCTAACTCGTAGGGTTATTATGTTTAGGTGAGACAGATTTTGGAGATCTCTGCATACACTGTTCTCGTGTAATCCTTATGATCTTGTGAGCCAAGCAGGGTGCAAGGGCTCTCTCATGTCCGGAGGATCAGAGGGAAGGAAATTGCCCAAGGGCGCAAGGCCAGAAGTAGCAGAGCCAGAATTCGAAGCCAGGCATCCTCATTCCAGATCCTGCCTTCCTTTTTTTTTTTTAAGATTTTATTTATTTATTTGACAGAGAGAGAGAGAGAGAGAGAGAGAGAGAGAGAGAGAGAGAGAGAGAGACCGAGAGAGAAAACATAAGCAGGGGCAGTGGGAGAGGGAGAAGCAGGGTTCCCGCCAAGCTGGGAGCCCAACGTGGGGTTCGATCCCAGGACCCTCGGAACATGACCTGAGCCAAAGTCAGACGCTTAACTGACAGAGCCACTCAAGCACCCCTGTATTGATCATTCTAAAATTTTGGTTTTTTTCAATGTATTTATTATTTATTTTTAAATTTTTATTTATTTATTTGAGAGACAGAGAAACGGAGAGAGAGCATGAGCAGGTGGGGGAGGGGCAGAGGGAGTGGGAGAAGCAGGCTCCCCGCTGAGCAGGGAGCCCAAAGTGGGACGTGATCCTAGGACCCTGAGATCATGACCTGAGCCCAAGGCAGACATTCAACGACTGAACCACTAGAGGCCCCTTTTCAATGCATTTAAACTAGAAACAAAACACAGTTCACGCATTTCTGCTATTTCCCACTCCCCACCTCTGGCAACCACCGAGCTATTCTCTGGATCTCTGAGCTTGGTTTTGTGGGAGAGGGGGTTGGGTTTTGTGTTTATTTTTTGAGATTTTTTTAAGAGTTCGCATGTAAGTGAGGTCAGATGGTATCTGTGTTTCTCTGTCTAACTTATTTCACTTTGCCTAATGCCCTCCAGTTTCATCCGTATTATAGAAAATGGCAAGATTTCATCCCTTGTTATGGCTAAATAATATTCCATTATACGTGCACACCACATCTTCTCTATCAATTCATCCACTGATGAATGCTTAAGTTGCTTCTACATCTTCTCTAGAGTGAATAATACTGTAATAAACATAGACGTTTACATAGCTTTTAAGTCAGTGTTTTCATTTTCTTCAGGTAAATACCCTGAAGTGTGATTGCTGGATCCTAGGGTAGTTCTATTTCTAATTTTTTTGGAGGACCCTCCATACTATCTCCCACAGTGGCTGCATCAGTTTGCATTCCCACCAACAGTGCACAGCATTCTCCTTTCTCCACATCCTCGCCAACACTCGTTACCTCTTCTCTTTTTGATAAGACAAGATGTGATATATTTTTTAAATATTACTTTTTATCTGTGCCAACAAGAACCAACAACAGGGTAACATTTGGAAAAGAGGATCCCAATGGCAAAAGACCACAAATACCGTGCATGTGAGTTACTTTAACAACAAATGTGTAGGGTAACATAAAGAAAGGAGAGAACATTTCAGAGCTATAAAGACTTAAACAAACGAGAGATACAGCATACTCCTGGAGCTGACGACTTCAATAGTACAATGATGTTCATTCCTTTCCCCAAATCGTATACCTGTAATGCAATTAGAAGAAGGGGGGGGGAAGCTATAGACTCTAGGCCTTGGTCAAGTTCTTCTGAATTTCTAAATTATTTTAAATTTCATCTGGGAAAATGAAGAAGTGACTGTTTTTGAATATAAATTGTTGACATCCATAAATTACCTATCAATTAGAAGTCAGTTATGACTTTAAACAGTTTTTCAAATTTTTTAAAATTTCCTTTACTTTCTCCAATTTACTTAAACTAGAAAAAAAAATAGTTCTCTTTCTGACCAAAAGAAAGAAATTTGGGTAATTAAATCTAATGAAGAGAGACTTTCTCCAAAAAAACCAAACCAAAACAAAAACAAAAGCAAAAAAACCAAGCAACGCAATACAAAGTTATAATCATAATAAAACAGTGTGATCATAGCATAAGAATTACTAGATAGGTCAATGAAAGAAAAAAAATATCTTGAAAGCAGACCTTAGGATATAAATGTGGTAGGTACATAAGTCAGTAGATGATAAGGTGTAATTCACATCAGCAAGGAAAAAAGAAACAACTGATTAGTACTGGAGCAATTGTTTAACTATTTAGAAAACTAAATGAATTGGGGCCCCCAAGGGACTCAGTCTGTTAAGCATCCGACTCTTGATTCCAGCTCAGGTCGTGATCTCAGGGTCATGAGATCAAGCCCACGTCCAACTCGGTGATGGGCCTGGAGCCTGTTTGAGAGTCTCTCTCTCCCTCTGCCCCTCCCACCCCTACTCACCCTCTGTCTTTCTCTCTCAAAAACAAAAACAAAATGAATTTAGATATTCACATCACACCTGATACTAAAATAAATTACAGGGATTAAAGAAATACACATGAAAGGCAAAGCCATAAAAATCTCTAAGAAACCAAAGGTAAACATCAGCTCTTCTAAATGAGATTAAAAGCTCTAGAAGCATAAAAGATACAAAAATTAAAAGATAAAAATTAGATTCAAGAAAAATCGAAATCTCCCAAATTCTTAACAACATGATAAACAAAACTAAACATGCTTGTCACAAACTTGACAGTGTTTGCAATCAATAAGACAGGAGGACTGATCTTACTCCATAAAAACTCAGATTGATAAGGAAACTATTCAAATACCAATGGTCAAATGAACAAAATACACATGGAAAATTCCCAGGGCAGATGCCAATTAATCGCCATAGAAATGCAAATAATTAAAAATGTACCCTAGATAATTTCTAAATCAGGCTTAAACTTTGAAATTAGCAACGACTTTACAAAATGATACACTCTATGTGGGCACAAATATGGAGCAACGGCATTGTCCAAGACAAAGCAATTTCGTGCTATATTTTAAGAACTCTAAAAAAAAATCCCTTCGACACAGAAAATTCCCATTTAGGAATCTAATTGTCAGACTTTGTCACAAAAATTTATGTGGGTAAAACAATGCTTGTCACAGAATTTTGGAAACCATGTAAATGTTCAACAACATAACGTTTCAGGGGATTGGCTTAATGAATTAAAGTAGTCAGGCAATGGAATATTATATAGTCTTAAAATAATGCCTTTGAAAGACATTGAAGGCATAGTATAGGGGAAACATGACCACAAAATAGTTGGTGAAAAAATATATTTGTATATAACAGTAAGATTAAATTTTGTAACATTTGGTGCAAAACAAATACTTTAAGCATTATGGATTGGTTTTGATTGTTGTCATTATTCCTGTATTTTTCAGATTTTTTACAATAAGTACATTTATGATTTTATGTACAAGATTACAACCTGACCGGCAATCATGTGATGGGAGATAAGAAGGCCCTTTGACAAGTCCAAATTCCTCCACAGTTTGTGTTGTTATTTTTACTGCAAATCTCCTGGTGACATGACAAGTGTCTAGGAGCGAACCTTCTGAGTTGTCACTCACACACAATCAGTTCTGGCTTCACCATCCTGCTACAGCACATGGAACGGAATCCACACTTGCTGCTGGGAGGACAGCTGGCTTGACTTGGCTGCTCCTCGCCATCTTCCTTTTGCCCCGGCTCCATGCCTGTGTGCTCTTCTCCACAGAAGCAACAGCATTGCTGCCATCACTGGCCTTGCAGGAAGAAATGCAGAACTCTAGCTCTCTCTCTCTCTCTCTCTCTCTCTTGTGCGCGCAGACACACACACACACACACACACACACACACACACACACGAGTGCTCATGCACACAGCATTTCCGTGCCTTTAGTAACCAGGGAGCATGCACCAGCTTCCCATTTCCTTAATAAGAGAGATGAGCGGGTATGTTCTATGACCTCCATCTGTCATAGATGAAGGCCAGGGAGCCTCCTAGGTGGCCCCACTGGAAAACCCTGCCTCACAAAACCACTCCTTGGGGGGCCTAAAAGTATGTCCGTTGGTTTGTTTGTAAGACACAAGTCTGATCAGAAGCTGTCCCGGGTTCAACAAGAGAATCTGACAAGAGGATGCAGGACAAATCTTGTGACTTCACAGCTACACTGTGAACCCCAACTCGGTTCTTTTCTGATGGGGCAGCTCTCGTTCCCAGCGAACTTTAGCCCCACTCCTTTAAAACTACTTGGAAATGCACCTCTTGCCTTTCCAGGTAAACCTGCCTCCTGTACCAGAGCCTGATGATTACACAGCACATCCTGCTTCCTCCTTCCCTGGACGGCCATTCCATGAGACCAGCTCCCAAAGGAGGAAACCATCGAGGCCCCTCTCAGCAGAGACCCCAAGACTCACATCTGCTGGGAGACAGATAAGACTTCAGAAGGGGGAGGGGAGAGCGGGCAAAGAGGGGAGAGTGGACACCTTCCCCCTAAGCACAGGGGCGGCCTCAGGAACGGAAGGGAAAGCAGCCCCCCTGGCGTGGCAGGGCTTCCAGAACTCCCAAAGCTGGAATCTCATGCCTTCCTTATGTTAAGGGCTCAAAGGCACCAGCCCTGCTTTCAAGTCAGTGTTCCTTTAAAAGCAGGTTGGACAAGAACAGCAAAAGCGCCTCAAGAAGTCTTCCCCTAAGGGGACGGAGAAAAAAGGAAAAGGTTGTTCAAATCATAAATGGGGCCAGAGGGAAGAAAGATGGGAACTAAGGGAAACAGAGGTCATCCGCACATTCCCAGAAGTAGAAGTACAAGGTCAAAAGGCATGAGCATCTTATCTCTTGTGCAACTGATGTCTAAGAAGATGAAACGAGAACGCCACTAACTGTGGTTGCCTCCCCACTACCTTGCTGGCATTTGGGGGTATGGTTTTAAAGTTGTGTTTGCTCCTTTGGTAGCTGGAGGGTCAGCTCTTCCTTCTCCACCATAACTGCATTCAGCCAGCTTTCAGTGGGCACCCACTAGGTCCCCCTGGGCACGTGATTTTCCCAGGAAGTACCATGATGATTAAGACAGGGCCCTTGAGGGGCACCTGGGTGGCTCAGTTGTTTAAGCATCTGCGTCCAGCTTAGGTCATGATCTCAGGGTCATGGGATCGAGCCCCACGTCGGACTCCCTGCTTGTCAGTGAGTGTTTCTCCCTGTTCCTCTGCCCCTCTACCTGCTTGTGCACTTGCATGCTCTCTCTCTCTTAAATAAATAAATAATATCTTTTAAAAATATCTTTAAAAAAAAAAACAGGGCCCTTGCTCTGAACTAGTGTGCACACGGGCTGAGGAGGCAAAGGGAATGCATGCTCCCGGGAAAGGGAACAGTGCAAATCATCAGAAGACTAGGCAAGACCGGGAGCCCAGGGGCCAGAGATGGCCCAGGCCAGACTCTGCTCATGGGTTCTCCTGCCCAACTCAGGGGTTTCAAGTCTTGAGAGAGCTTGCCAGAGCACCTGCCACGTCCACAGACTGGAACTTCTCCAAAGGGGCTGGATTCCCAGGCTCCATCTCACCGGGATGTAGCCTAGTAGCACCGTTTCTCTGGGAGAGAAACCAGATCATCCCTGAAGCCCCTCCTCAATTCTCAAGAACCATCCGCAGTTAAGAGAAAGACAGAAAACACCAGGCTGGGAGCCATGAAGCTGTAATTCTGGTCTTCGCTCCGCCACTAACATGCTAGGTGGCCCGGTGAGCCCTGCCCTCCCTCCCAGCTTGTGTTTCTTACAGAGGGAGGGGTCGGGGTGGTACTCACAGGTACCTGCTTAATAATCCCCTTGGGGAAGAAGGCCTTTCTCAAGCACATCCCACCAGCAATCTGCAATCTGTTCCGTCCCAGACCCAAAGTAACAGACTGTCCCTGTCTTCATCCTGAACCCAGGGGGGTGGTTTCTAAGAGGAAAGATGCCAAAGAGGGCATTTCTGAAAAACACTGCAGGAGAACAAGCTGAAGATAAGAGGGACAGATAAGGGGGGGGATCAGTTACCCCGTGCTAGTCACTGGTTCCCTGCAGGGGGATTCCGGCAAGCGTTATCTTTAATCCCACCACAACCCGAGAGATAGCCGGTCTTATCCACAGATAAGAAGACAGAGGCCCGGAGATTAAATCGCTTGTGCAGGCCCCCACATCAGACCAGGGCCGATGAGATGCAAACTCCGTGGGCGTAACCCCGAGGCCCATGCTCTGTTCTGAGCAGACAGACCCGGGGCGGGGGTGGGGGCCGCTCACCACGCTGAACCTGGCCCAAAGATGCGTGTCATTTGGCCCAAGCAAGGCTTCGAAAATTGGACATTTTTTTACAGAAACCCGATTTCTGGATTGGAAATTTAGGAGATCTGGCATCCAGGGCTCCCGTCCCATGGGGCAGTCACTGGTGGGAGCCACATGGAGGCCCAGACCTTGGACAAGACTATCATTAGCCAGATTCCTCTCCAGCGAGAGCTCCCCTCTCCCTGCCAGGCCCCTCCAGGCCCTGCTGCACCTGTGACCCCCACCTCCACCCCCAGCCAAGGGCAGTATTCCTGACCTTGCATCCAAGGGCAGCGGGGAGGCAGGCGGGGAGGAGGGGAAGCAGGACAATGATCACAGTAGTCCTCTGGCCCCAGCTCCCTATGCCTTCCTCTTTGCCTCCAGTCCCCTACTTCCACTCCCCTAGTCTCACAGCTCCATGCATAAGCACTCTTTCTGCATGAGCACACACACACACACACACACACACACACACACACACACAGAGGCATGTCCTTCAGTCCCTTCTCCCCCATGAAGACTGCAAATTCTGTGATGACTGGGGGTGTCTCACCTCTTGGCACACACAAGACTTGGCGCAGCCCAGCAGGGCGGGACCTCGCTGTCTCCCGAGCACCGTTCTAAGCTCTCCTGTGTCCAGGCAGATGCCCAGCTGGCTGGGGAGAGGGCAAAGGTAGGGGGACACCCAGCATCTAGTGGGCTGCCCTGAACTATCCCCCTTCCCCACACCAGTGCTCCTGGTGTGATGCTTTGATGTAGGTGTGCAGAGGTCCCAGAAATGCTGCCGAATGGACTAGCTTCCAATTTACAGCAAGAAGGCCAGGGGCTTTCTAACTGAGAAATCTTGGGGGAACCTTGAGCCGGGTGCCCAATCCAAGTGCTGGGGGCCCCTCGACTGTGCCCTCGTGAGCTACAGCAGAACTTTTGCTGGCCTAGCTGGGACTTTGGATTCTTGGCGGGTGATGAGACCCCTGGTTCTAACTTCCAGGAAGCCTGGGTTAGCATCACCACTCTGCTCCTCCATTCAGAGAGCACGTGGGTCTGGGTTTCAGCCCAGAGCGCTGCCATTTACCGCCTGGAGCCTCTAAGTGAGTCTTGGGCTCAATTTCTTTGTCAAGTAGGACTCAGGAAGCAAAGGCGTGTGATGGTAAGGTGCCATTTCAGCAGCCCTGAGGGGGAGCAGAGGAAGACTCAGGCTTCCTGTGGGGAAAGGGAGGGCCAGTCCAGGTGGGTGCTCCAGGGCCTGGGCAGGCTTTAGACTGTCACCTGTGCAGGTCCCCTGCATTGGGGTGGAAGGGGTCATCATTTTTCCCATTATAATTTAGGGAATGGGTTTTTCATTTAGCAGCTTTTTGTTTAGGAGCAGAATCTTCAGGAACAAATCCCAGTCATTCAGCCAAGGACTGACCTCGGGGCAGAGAAGCAAATGAACTGGCCTAGATAATATTAATCACCATCCCTGAGTCTTAAGTCACAGGAGCCTTACATATATTTTGTCATTTCAACCTTCCAATAGCCACATGCCCCTACTATAGTGATGGGGTAGGCATCAGTATATTCATTCTCCAGGTAGGGTAACTGAGGCACAAAGAAACTGGAGAACCCCCAAGATTCCAAACTTGGCCAACAACAGAGCTAAGATTTGGAACATCTGGCTCGCAAACCTAGTATCTTTCCTGGTCCCCTCCGATGCCTTCCAGAGGAGAACTTTTCAGGCCTAATATTCCACCCCCGGCCCTGTCTGTCCCCTAAAAAGTGACCATGGGCTGTGCTTTCAAGTCTCACTCTTTTTTTTTCTAGAGAGAGAGAGACCCTTAAGCAGCATCCCCGCTGAGCATGAGGCCCAAAGCTCTATCCCACAACCCCAAGATCACAACCTGAGTTGGACACCCAGCCTCGACTGCACCACTGAGGTACGCCAAGACTCATTCTTTTTTGATCTACTGGGAGGAGCCCTCAGAATTAATGTCAGCTGGAGACAAAGGGAAAAGAAATACAATTGTGTTACTCTCAGCTGAAGAGGCTGCACATCCACAGAGCATGGTGTTGAGAAGCCCATGAGCTGGCTGGAGCCCGAGCTGCTGTGCGAGGTCACCTCATGCTCTGGGGCTCGGCCTTCCGCTGTGAAGGGGGGATGGAAATGTCCACCACTCTCCGTTGGCACATGGATCATGAGATAATATGAATAAGTTCCAGGTAGACCGGAGAACAATACCTATACGGAAAACTAGATTTTTCTAGAAGATTCTAGAATGCCCAAAGATTACTTATCAAATTACAAGTTTGATTTTCTATTTCAGATCTCTGACTTCACTGGTATTTAGTGTGCAATTTGACGGTAATTAAGTCTATAGCCAATGATATGAACCTCTTTGGTTCAGCAGGTAAACCACAGTATTCCGGATAGCAGGGAATTTTTCCCTGTAGGGGCTGCCATTCAATGGGCAAGGCTTTAGTTGTCAGAACCAGAAAGAGCAACTTCCTGCAGCATCCAGCTTGGTATACTTACATTACCCACTTATATTAGTCCACTACCTTCTAGGAAGGGGAGCGGCTTTGGGAGAAGGCAGAGGCCGTAAGATACCCATTTCCTGGCCCCAACTCTGGGCATTGGCTTGTGGTTGGGAACCCCACTCTCTTGGAAGAGTGACCTTCCTCATGAAGGGAGCCCTGATTCCAGAGTCTTACTCCCTGGGTTCAGAGAGTGGCTCTGTCTCTCATTAGTTGTACGACGTGGGTCAAATGGCTGAAACTCTCTGTGTCTCATTCCCTCCTTCGTAAAATAAAAAAAATAGGCTGGTCACTTTGTCAGGACGCCAGTTTCACAGGCACTGGTGGGTCTAGTGTGGGGGTTGGTAAACTTTCTCTGTAAAAAGCTGGATAGTACATTGTTCAGGCCTCGAGGGCCACACATACAGCGTCTGTTGAAACAACTCAGTTCTGCTAGAGTAACACAAATGCAGCCACAAACGATATGGACACAAAGGAGCGTGAGTGCGTGCCAATAAAACTTCACCAGAAAGTCAGCAAGTTGATTTGGCCTATGGGCTGGAGATTGCCAACTCCCAGTCCCGAGAATGCCAGAGTCTGACCGAGAGAGGGGGGCAGTGAGAAGAGACAGAACCCAGCCACCAGAGGGGCCTGATCTGGGCACGTGCAAGGAAGACCAAGGAGGCAAAAAGAACCAGCGTGCTCCTCGGCGCCGTGATGGCGGCCCGCGCTCTGGTCATGGGGCCCAGAACCCCCACCTGCTCCCGGCCTGTTTTCCTAGTCCCAACTCCCAAGGGCCTCTCCCACTCCGCCCACACCGCGGTCAAGGGCAGGGGCCCAGGTCTGCCCCCACCTCTGTATTCTGTGCTCCGTGAGGACCGGGGTAGACTGCCTCAATGGGAAGCATCTGGTAGAAGGGCCAGTTTCTAGTCCCATCTCTGCCGTGACTTGCCGTGTAACCTTGTGCGTCTGGGGCAGTAAGGCAGCTATAACCCAAGGCCTCCCGACAAGCCGGAGTCCGCCTCATGGGACACTACCAAGTGAGTCTGGGGACAGGACACTGTACCACTTGGTGCCATGCCCCCATCCCTCCCCACGCCCGTCCTCCCCGACCTGTGCCGCAGAGCTAAGCCACACAGCCCGGTCACCCCCCAGCCCTCGTGGCTGAGTCTGTAGCCTCTTTGTCTTCTATGCGTCATACTCCCCTATTGCCAGAAGGGCCTTTGGGATGATCTAATGAACCCTCTCATTTTTAAATGAGGAAACTGCCCGAAGAGGGGAAGGGACTTCCCCAAAGTCTCATCACCAGCTGTCAGGACAGCCTGTGTCCCTGCCTCTGAGGAAGCCCCACCCTCGGATCTCTGGGGAATTCGAACCGCCAGACACGCCCAGGCAGGGCCATCTCGGGTCCAAATGATGCCTTTGTGAGAAAGATAAAAACATACCCCTTCCTCCAGACAAACCGCCAAGCCCCACACCAGCACCCGCAGCAGGCGGGCAGGCAGATTATAGGAATGCATCCCTCATTTGCCCCCAGAGCATTGTGCAGTGAGCAATGCACAGCGTTACATGGAGCCCCCAGGCCCATGCCTAGTAGCAGGGATTAGTGCTAACCTTGGCAAACCCGAGATCGCTGTCCACGGGGCAATGCCCGGGACTATTGAGCTCCGGGCTGTCCCTGCCATGTCAGAGTACACGCCCTGTGTCCTACTGGAAATCTGCATTCTCACATGAAATCCAGTTTGCCAATACTGCTAAAGGATTTCCAGGTTTGTTTGTTTCTTTCTTTTGATTCCCTGCAGGCCGCTCCTGCTCAGAGCACACAGGATGAGTCTGTGGGCAGCCAGTGCTGCCGTTCAGCGACCCCCTGGCGATTCAGATGGGAGCCAACAGAGCAGTGACTTGTCCAAGGTGACACCTCGAGGCAGTGACAGGGTGGCTTCCAGCCCTTCCTGGGGCGGGTGACCCACGCTGGGCCTCCGTGTCACTAGTCAGCAGCAATCGCACGCACACCTCCCCGCTGGCCCTGTCCCCGGCAGATATTTTTACCAAACATCTCGGTGGCTTGCAGGAAGGCCTGGGGTCTTGGCTTGAGCCAGTGAATCATGACCGCTTGCCAGAGAGCTGTAAACAGGGTTCTGATGAATGAATTCTTTAATGGCCAGGCCCCGGGTGCAGACGTTGTGTGAGTGTCGCCGCTGGCAGATCCACAAGGAGGAGTTGGCCGGGCGGTGGGAAGATTTGTGTCATGTCTTTGCCCCAGAAAGGAAGCTCCAAACCTGGCTTTCCCCTCGCGCTGAAAGAACCACTCCTCCCTCACTCGTCATCTTGCCCCTGCCCCACCGGTGTTCTCTCCCGCTGACGCGTGCAGAAGACAAGGGAAATAGATGATTGATCCTTGGGTGCAAATGGAATTGGCCGGCCTCTGCTGTGATCTCAGGAAACTTGGAAATGCCCTTATCTGGATCCAGACGAAGAGCGAGAAGTGGTGTCCCCACCCCCGCGCGGCCCACCTTGCCTCTGGTGGGACCCCCAAGGTCTGAGCGAGTGCACAAAGCCCTGGCTCTGCTCTCCTCTCGGTTGTGGGCTGGGAACTCGGGCAGCGGAAGCTGGACACAAACCTGCCCAGGCTCCCCAAGGATCTGGGAAGAATGGAAACAAGGAAAGTCCCTGACAAGGCAATGGTTCTACTGTTTGACCTTGGGCCAGTGTCCTAACCACTCTGGACCTCGTGTCTGTTCTGTGACGTGAGCCCAGAGCTCATGGTTCACTCCATGCTCCATGTGTCGGCAGGCAAGGTCAAAGCTAAGGCCAGAATGGGCATGACACGTGTGGCCCACTCTCCCTCTGGCGCCCAGGGCAGGTGTGGCGGATTGATCCCAGTTTTCCCCGCCACTGAGCTGGGACCGGCCCTGAAGCCCTTCTCAGTCCAGGACATGAGGCAACCATCACCAATCCATCACAGCCAGCAAGAGTGAGGAAAGCAATTTGCTGTCCCTGCACTGGAAATTTTGTCTTTTCTGCTTTAGTCTCAGAGCGGCAGCTTGTGTGGTTGGAAAGAGCACTGGACAGGGAGTCAGGAGGCCCAGGTAAGCATGATGGCTCTGCTGTCTCCCTTGGGCAGGGCACCAGGCCTCTCAGAGTTTCCTCAAAGCCCCTTCCTGCTCCAAGTTCACGGGCTGGCCAGAGCAAAGTCTTTTAACCATAATCGAGGCGGACATTTGTGTATCAGGCACTGTGCAAAGCACCGGATGGCATTCTCTCACTTCCTCATCGTGATCCCTGACCAGAGAGAATTACTACTGGCCCATTTTATGGAGGAGGACATTGAGGTTCAGATAGCTGAAGTAAAAAAGCCCAAAGTCACACTGATAATTGTCCCAACAGTCAAACCCAGGCATCAGGGGACAGATTGAGGTTCCTTCTACTGAGGGGTCGGACGGTAGCAGGTCTGCCCACCCCTTGAATCCAGACTCCCTGTGACCAGTACAATGGGGCAGGAGGAATATTGCTTGTGCAGGTCCTGCAGCCGGGGCTTCCAAAGCCTGGATTTGGAACGCTGGCCCCGTGGGACCCTGCCCTGAGACTGCCGGCCCATTCTGCTGGCAGGCAAGGGGGTGCATGGAGGGGAGCAAGGCACTCCAGCCAACAGCCAGCACCAGGCGTCCCAGGGAGGCCGCAGTGGACCTTCCCATCTTACAGACCCTCCAGCTGCCCCTCCAGCAGAATGCGGCTCAGTGAGCGAGCCTGGGATAAAGCAGCACAGGCGTTGCCCAGCCCGCCTCCAGAAGCTTTGGGAAAATAGAGTTGCTTGTTACGCCGCAATGACTAACGGATACACAACCTTTCTCCAGAGCCACACTCTGGATATTGACAGCATATCTTATAAGAAGCAGTTCAGGGTTGGGGTGGGAGTGTGGTCTCTGGAGGCAGACCCAGATCTCTGGCTTCAAATCCCAGATCTACCTTTTACTGGCTGTGGGACCTCAGGCAAGTCACTTGACCTCTTGTGCCTCAGTTTCTCCCTCTGCAAAATGGGAGTGGTGAGAATATATAGCTACCTTACAAGGTTGTTGTGATGATTAAATGAGCTACTAGAAATAGATGTGAAGTATCTAGAATAGAGCCCAGCACAGAATGTTCCCTGCCGTTGTCCCAAGAGAAAGGCAATTTCCAGGCTCCCGAGCCGTCGGGGTCACTTACACAGTGAGGGCTGCTGGGGACTGAGGCAGGGGTCCTGCCCATTTACTGCCCCTGACATCCTCAGTCCCTCCGAGAAAGAGACTGAGCCCAAAGCCCCAGAAGGAGCATCTGGGGGAAGGAGCCCCCTAGGGTTGTAGAGCATGGACACTTACACAGTGGGCCTGCAGGTTGGGGCAGCTTGTCCTCTTTTTCCCAGAGGAGAAAACTGAGACCTAGAGAGAGAGCTAGCCCTTAGCCGGCCTCCTCATTGCTGATGCAGGGCTTACCCTTCAAGCCCACCCAGCCTCCTCGTCCTGATCTGATGCAGTGATGGGGGGCCAACATGGAACCCACTCCCCAGCCTTGAGGGCAGGGCGGATGCAGCCCTTTTGGGACTCGCTGATGTAGCCTTCCTCTGGGTGGGAGGAAGGCAATGAGCCAGGCAGGACCAGCCCCTCTTCTGCCGGGGTCTTCTGTCCCCAGAAACGCACAGCAAGGGGGATGGGCCAGATTCCAGCAAGAAGCGGAGCCTCTAGTCTCATCTTTCAAACAGAGGGCTCTTCTGTCCTCTCTTCGGTTTCTCTCCCTCTCCATCTTTCTCCCTCCTTGGTCCTGTGCTCCTGGTCACCCAGAAGTTCCTCTCCTTCCACATCCATGAGGAGAATCCTCTCCCTTTCCTTTTTCAGTGGGCTGAGCACCAGGCAAGGGAGAATCAAAACCCAAGGTTTGCCGAACACCCAGCATTGCCTCGTTCTGGATAAACGTCTGCTCTCCTTGACACAACAACCCCACAAAGGACGTCTTTGTTACCCAGCTGTCACCAGTGAGGGAGCACAGGCCCCAAGAGGCTCACTGACCGGCCCAAGGAGACACCGGACAGGTGTCAGAGCTGGGACTCGAATCCAGACCGCTTGACTTCAGAGGCACGGGCCCTGGCCCCAGCACCCGCCATCCCCCGGGGGAGGCTGAGGGCCCGCGTGGAAACTCCAGTGTGGGAATAGCCGAGTGGAAACTGCATTAATGACAGGAGAGACCGAACGGGGCCGGGCCCCCAGGGCTGGTTCCTCATCAACCTGAGCCCCAGAAGGAGCCGGGGAGCGATGTTCCTGGCATCTTCAGCAGCTAATTACGGGCTTCACTTTTTCCTTTCCCTCCTCGGATGTTTCCGATGCCTTCATCAAGTGCTGCAAATGCAGTGCTTCGAAGCACGGCTGCGCCTCCGAGCTGGCAGGGTGGGGTCCCCGGGGGCTGAGGGGCAGCAGCTGCCTAGGAGGCCACTCCTGGGGTGGGGGCAGGACCCCTGTGGGCTCCACGTGGCTGAATCCAGGTCCCTTGATCAGGGTCTGTTGAATCAATGAATTGAGCAGCACCAGGTGCTGGCTTCTGAGCTCTGATGTTCATGACCTTGCCTCGTACAACCCTTGTGAACCATCACCCTCTCCTTGCTGTGTGCCCTCACTATGCTAGATGGCTGCTGTGTGTGGTCCCACCTCCTGTCTGCCCTCATGGTGTCGTCCAAACCCTAAGGGGCAACGGATGCCCAAGGGGCTACATGAGCTCCCCCAGTGAGGAGTAGGTGGCCGGTGGCTGTGCCAGGCCTGTGGGTCCCTCGGACCCCCGAACCCACGCTCTTCTGCACAGTGCCCTGGGGGCCGGAGGGAAAAGCAGGTTGGGAGGGTGATCATGCTCTCCAGAGAGAGGAGCTACTGAGAGCCCTCTGCCCTACCCCACCACGCTGGCTCCCCTCCCCACCACCCACCCTCTTGGCTGCTCCTTGCCGCCTCCCAGCCCGCCCACTGCCTCCCAGCCTGCCCACTGCCCATCAGAAGGGTTGGGAATCCTCTCTTGATTGACCACGGAGCACCAGGGGGGGAGCCTCTCAGCACCAGCTGGATCAAGCCTGCAACTAGAGGCTTGTAATGTAAATGCAATGTAAAACCTGCCTTCTTCCAATATTCATTCAACATATGCATTCCCTTGAGCACCTACTGTGCACCAGGCACCTTCCAGAGAATTAGCAAGACATTTGAAGGCCAAGTCCTCCTCTCCCCCATGACAGGGAGGCGTCAGGGGCAGAAGAGATGGTAGATGGGAAAGCACTTGCTAGCATAGAAAGGATGTGCACGCCCATCTCTCCTCCACGGCGACCCCACTGCTCCCACGGACAGGGGGCCCTGATGGACAGACAGGCCAGCAGTTACAGGCAGACCTGGACCGGAACAATGGACCACCCAGGTCCTGCCTCAGCCTGCAACCCGGAGGCCCAGGCACTCACTCCTCTGAGAAGAGCCCCTGCCTCTCCCCAGGTCTCCAGTGCTGCTGGTCTTGGCCTACAGAAGCCCGGCACAGAGACAGAGCCATCGGCAGAAGGCTGCCGGGGCAGGGCCAGCGCCAGGAGGAAGCCCGGAGCGTGTGCCAACGCTGGGAGCAAGATGGGAGGTTATTTTTAGAGGCAGCCTGATGGGGTAGCCGTCTGTCCCCCTGCACGGTGACATGGAGATGCCCTCTGGAGAAGGAGAGGAGTTTTGTGATCCAACACTCAGGCTCTCCTGGCCTCACTGGAGCCTGGGCCCGGCCCACCTCCCCCAGGGAGACATCCTTGGTTCCTGCAACCTGCCAGTAACCCCTTATTTTCAATTTGGTAGACAGGGAAGGAGGGGAGGGCAAGAGAGGTACTATGGGGTATCGACTTATCTGTGCCAGGGACCTTCTGCACATCCCCTCATTTAACCCTCCCAGGACTCCTGAGAGGAGGGCATTCCTCACTCTCAATGTTACAGAGGCGAAAAACTGACACTCAGAGAGGCCAAGTGACTTGCTCAGGGTCACACAGCCTGTCAGTGGCAAAACTGGAATTTGAACCCAGGTCTGTGGGATGCCAATCCCTGCTCCCTTTCCACTCCCTGGTGGCTCTTAGAGACCTATCCTCTTCCTGGTTTCTAGATGTGCCTCTGGTCACCTCCCCTCCTTCCTTCCTCCCTGCAACCTTCAGGCCTGACCTTGCACCGAACTTTAGAGACTTGTGGGTGAGCCAGCCCTGGCCCATGGCTCTCACTGTAGGTAATGAACCTTCATTAGGTGTCTACTCTGTATCAGGTATTCAGCTCTGTGAACCACTGGGGATTAATCACTGGGCACTCCAGATGCTCAGCTCGCTGCCCTCTGAAGTGTACCTCTATGTTTCTATTTAATCCTCATGATGACCCTGGGCAGTAGGTGTTATTATCTCCGTTTCACAGATAAGGCAAACAGGCAGCAGAAATTCACTGTCATTGGCCCAGGGCTTTGAGATCACATGGTTCGGGGGCTCCTCTTACACCTCCATTAGCTGTGGAAACGTTTCCTGCTTTGTTCTTAGGAAGCACCTTCTTGTTGCAAGAATGCCCAGGGCCCAAAGGAGCCTCTGGGATCCCCTCTGGGCTCGATACACTTATCCCTCATTTTATTGTGGCCTGGAGGCAAGTAAGAGTTGTTTAGTTGTGTCCATCTTATGGATGAGAAAGGCAAGTCCTGGAGAGGGGATGGAATTTTCTGCATATTGCACACTGTCAAGGACAGGATGGAGAGAATTCCACCTGCACCCCATCTGCCCTAAGCTTTAAGCAGAGGCCCTGACCTTGAGCCCGAGTCATCTAGGACACAGTCACAAAGTGGGGGCGGGGGGGGTTCCTTCGAGCCCTCCTGTGTTCTTGATCTCACAGGAAGCCAGAGACCCTGGGTGGTTCAGAAAGTCTGGCCTCAGGAAGGGACATACGTCTTGTAATGCACGGAAAGCATGCATGTCATCAGGAAGCAGGCACAGAGGAAGACTCAGTGGAGAGCCAGGGCGGGAAGTGTGTTCCAGCCAGAAGGGCAGGTCCACTGACACCCTGTGGGGCCTGGGCCCCAGGGGCTGGGCTCCTTGGCCTCTCCGGGGCTCCTTGGCCTCTCCGGGTCTCCTTCTGATCTGTAGAATGAAAGGGGGTCCCTAGCTGGTCTCTTAAGTTTCTACTTATCTCCATAAAGTAGTAAATGAAGCCTGCCATCCCACTGAAGGAACAAAGGGACACCGGGGACCGGGCAGCCATATTGGAATCCGCAGGAAAATGGCCAGAGGTCTGCGGCATCCCAAGGTTGTGGGGAGCAGCCCGGGGGCCTCTGGGCTCAGGGAGGAGCAGGGGTGAGCCGCCTGCAGGAAAAGCGCCCCTCCTGGCTCCCCCTGGAAGGCTGCTGGTGGGCAAATACAGGGGCTCTGACAGATGAGGGGCCGACCCTCAAGGCCACTCACGGAGTCGCTACCAGCCACAGAGCCGGTGGCTCAGAGAGGCCACCATGTTTGCAGCTGTATTGGCCTCCTGTGGCTGCTTTAACAAGTTACCACAAAGCACAGAGACATTGACTCTCTTGCTGTTCTGGAATCCAAAACCCAGTTGTCCGCAGGGCCGCCCTCCCTCCGGAGACTCTGGGGACCTTCTGGGCCTTGCTCCGTCCAGCGCCTGGTGGCTCCAGGCGTTCTTGACTTGAGGCTGCAGCCCTCCAATCTCTGCCGCTGTCGCCCCATGGCCCTTGCCTCTCTGTCACGTGTCCCCTGTGTGTCTCTCCTAAGGACTCTTGTTACTGGAGTTGCGGCCCACTTAGAATCCAGGAGGATCTCTTTAGCTCCAGATCCTTAATTTAATAACCTCTGTGAGGACCCTTTTTTCCATATAAGGAAACATTCCCAGTGTCTGGGTATTAGGACATGCACACCTCTTTTGGGGGTCACCATTCAACCCACGATAGCAGGATCTCGGGGGCTTAGGGGTCCACGGTCACTAGCTCTTGGAGTCTGAGAGGCACGGGCAGCTCAGCCCAACTAGCTGGACAGTCCCAGGCGAGGTGCTGTCGGCTGGGTCCGCCCGGAGGCCGAAGGATGAGGACAAAGACACTCCCAGGAGGGAGAGGGGCCTTTCTGCAAAGGCGCCTCCGGCTCTGGAGAGGCGGCAGCTGCCGGCAAGCCTGTCTTCCAGTTCAAAGACAAATGAGCCAGCTAATTCAGCTCCATCAACTGGAATGACCAAGCCTGAAGGGGACTTAGGGCAATCCCTTTCTACCCAGGGACCAGGAAGGCACGGCACAGGGAGGCAGGTGGAGGCCCAACAGGAGGACTCAGGCACAGCGGCGGGACACCTGGTGGCATCTCCAAGTACAGCTCGAATACACTCCGGAGCCACCCCATTCCTTCCAGGGCAAGCGCAGGCCCCAGAGCCCGGCTTTGGCAGATCTGTGTCCGTTTGAGACACATGATGTCATAAGCAGAGCCCATGCCAAGCATGCGTTCAGATCTGGGATCTTGAAAATACGTCAGTGAATACTTAAGGCCCTTCTCGCTCCAGATCAGAGATGAGCTCTTGGCCAGTCGGCCAACTTACGGAGTGCCATGGCCTGGCTTGGGAAGGGTCAGGGTGGGGGAAGAAAGGCACAGGACTGTCCCAGGGGTTAGGGAGCTGCAGATGGCATAGAAATTGTGCACACAAAGAGAAATAACAGTGTGGTCTGGGGGTGGGGCTCGGAGGACAATGGCGTGGGCAAGAGAATATTCTGGGTGCTTGGGGACAACTGTAAGAAGGTTTGCCTAGGGGGATCAGCTACGGGGCTATGAGACTAGAAGCGGGTGTTCTGGAAGCCCAGGAACCACCCCATCATGCAGCTTAGAAGTGACAGCACGGGGCTGGATTCCAGGGAGATCTGGGCAGGAGCCACGAAAGGGATGGATTGAGGGGCAAGAGAGAACAGGGCAAAGAGACTAGTGGGGGGCTGCTGCCCAGACCCCAGAAAGATACAGAGAGCTTGAACAAGGGTGCTGGCTCTGGGGCTGGAGGAACAAGGATGTGAGAGGGAGGGAAGGAGGGAAGACACGTCCACTCTGTGCCCAGCGCCCCTCCACGCCTTCTGTCTTCTCAGCTGCCCGGCCACAATGGGATGACAGTTCCCAAGCAACGTCACATGCCTCCAACACGGCAGAAGGAACTTCCGTGATAGGGACAGGATTTCAGGATGAAAAACAAGTGGATTCAGTAAAACTCTTTGCTCCATCGTGCTGCCAATCATCGCAATGCCTTCTTGCCAAACTTGGAGTTGGTGAGGGCCAGCTAAAAATAATGGGGTATAATGTCCCCCCGTGATTATGTCATCGCCAACAGCGGTCAGGGAGTGTGCGTCGTGCCCCCCAATTAATCAACCGTGACATTTTTACCCCAAGTCATGGAAGTGAGTGCATGGAAGCGGTGGCCAGGTTATTCTTCCCATTTTACAGATAGAGAAATAAAGCTCATGCATATGAGCTCATAAAGCCCAGCAGAGACGGAGCAGAGATATGAATCCAGCCTGTCCCACGGGGCCTCTTCCCACGCCCTCAGCCGCAGGAAAAGGAAGGGGCCGGCCCTGGGCGTGTGATGCCCGCTGACAGGAGGCAGGCGCGGGCAGAGCTCCAGCCGGAACCCAGACCAGCTCCTGGAGGCCTGAGTCTCGCCAGCAGGCAGCCAGGGGAAGGCCCATTCCTCTCGCTCTCGGCCAGGCTGTCCCTCCCACCACCGGGAGCCCTGATGGAGCTCGGCGCTCTCAGAGCAGTGAAGGATGAAAATGGGAAAGGAGGAGAAGGAGCAGATGGGGAAGGAGGGAGCAGCTCGCCCAGAGGGAAGACAGCACCCTATTTAGGCCAGACTGAGGACAGCTATCACGGCACTACCTTTTAGCTCTTTAATCAAATGCCTTATGAATGGGCTCGCCCGGATGTCAAAAATCCAATCGGATGTATTTATTGGCCTGACAACCAATTTTCTGGGATGTATCATCAGGGACTGATGGCCCATTGGCAGCAGCAGGGGAGTTGGTGATAATGGAGCCAGGAGGGGCATTCGTGCCCTCAGTATTGCCTCGGGCTGTCACGGAGAAGGAGAGGAGCCTGAGCCCATCGGCTGACAGACAGATGGATGCGCAGGACATGGCTTGCGCCTCGGATCCCCACACCGTGGGGAAAGTGCTGGCTGGAAGGGAGAGACCGGGGCATCTCTGGCTGGTCGGTCAAAGCCTGCATGGCCTGGGGCCCTGCCCCTGCCTGACCTGGGCCCCCTCGGCGTCCTCAGCAGTGCCTTCTGGAAAATGGAGGAGCCAGACCCTGGCAGGGCTGATGTGAGGACCAGGCACAGACAGGACCCACTCAGCATCCAGCATGTGCAGGGCTCGGAGACAGAGAGCCAATCAGAACATGGCTCCAGCCTGTGGAGAGCTTCCTGGAGGGTGGGGGAGATGGATTTAAAGGGGGACCACAGACGCTCTCCCATCTCAAGCCTTTCCCACTGGCACCGAGGAGCCTCTGAGTCCCGAGGACACCCCCCCCACCCCTAGGAGTTACTAAAAAGCTAAGAAGCAGGCCCCCAGCCCCCAATTCAACCACAGCAGCTCTGTTTCTCTTTTGTGTCTCTTACATGTTGGGCTCCTGAGTAAGATTCCCTTTGTGCAAAGGGTTGTATTCCTTTAAAAAGAAGTTGGAAGGGTGCCTGGGTGGCTCAGTGGTTAAAGCCTCTGCCTTCGGCTCAGGTCATGATCTCAGGGTCCTGGGATCGAGGCCTGCATCGGGCTCCCTGCTCAGCGGGAAGCCTGCTTCCTCCTCTCTCTGCCTGCCTCTCTGCCTACTTGTGATCTCTCTCTCTATCTGTCAAATAAATAAATAAATAAATAAATACGTTGGAAAAGCGCTGATTTAGTCCAATCCTCTCACTTGACTAACAGGGAAACTAAAGGCCAGAGTGGTAGTGGGATTCCAAGGCAGGCTTGGAGGGCTGCTTGGAGGAGGTGTCACACACCTCGAGCCTTGAAGTACAAACAGAATTTCCCCTGCATTGAGAGGCAATGAGAGGAGAAAGAAACCCTACGCTGCCTCATGCTGGTTCCCACTTCGGTGCCTTTGCTATGGAGGGTCCTGGCATCTTCTGTGCCTCACTTGTTCACTTTGCCCCTCCTCATGCCGCCTCCTCCACAAAGTCTCCCCATCCAGAATGAACGGTCTCAGCACTATTGTTCTTATAACAGAGTATTCGTGGGGCAATCTAGCTCACCCATAATTCCGCCCCACCCTGCACCCAAGATTGGTGTTGCCAACGCCATCCGGCCAAAGACCACGAGGGACACACCTGTATTTGAACAAAGGTGGGCGTATGACCTGTTGCAACAGGGGAGAAGGCACACCTTGAGGAGCGGTGGGGCCCCTCCATGAGAGGGTATAGGAATGAGCCCAGGACTCGAGACGCTGATAGGTGATTTACGGGGGTTGGGGGGGAGGGGAGGCGGGGGGACTCAGGAAGCAGAGCTCCGTTCTGGGATTCATGCCTTCTGGAAGTGGGGGTGCAGGCCGGGTGGTTCTGTGACACAGCGTCCTAAGGAATCTTACCTGGGAGAGAAGACTAGAGCAAAGCTCAAACTCTAATTGCTAAAGACACAGTAGCCCCTAATATTAGCCAGGCTAGGGGATGATGGGTGATATCTGTGGTTTGGACGCTTGGTCTTGTTTTCGTCTGTGCTCAGACACCATTACGGAGGGGTCTTGTTTTTGTCTTGCTTGTGGCCTGATGTTTATGTTCGAGGAAGTGTTTATGTTCGGCAGGAGACCACTGCAGCCCGGCTGGGGTGCCAAGCCAGCTCTGGCCGTCGGGCGCTGTCTGCATCCGCCAAGGAAGGGACTGACTCTTGCGACTTCCTGCCTCTCCAGCGCTGAGCCTGGGGCCAGGCACGGAGCCGGTGCTCAGCACTGGGTCCCGTGCGGTCCAAGAGTTTGGGGTGCAGGGCAGTGTCGAGGAACCAGCCTGGCTGAAGCCAAGGACGGGGGGAAGGTGATGCTGGAGGTCAGGAGCAGGCCTCCAATGCCAACTAATCAAATGAGGGAGCAGAGGTGCCCGGGATCTGGAAGGTATAAGGTACGGCGTCGGGGGAGAAGGGGTGTGGGAAGGGGTGAAGGATTAGTCTTTATTTCCTGCGCCTCCCTCCCTGGACATTGGCTTGGAGACTCACAAGCTGTTCGGCAATCTCGCCAGCCTCCAGAGACAGGAAGGAGAGAAAGCCCAGCTCAGCAGAAGCCAGAGAGGCCCATCCTAGTGGGCAGGCCAGCGAGGAATGCTGTGTATCCTGAGGACGCCGCTGACCTTTCCCCCACACAATAGGGACAGACTCCCAGAGCTTGGCTGCATCCTTCTCCTTTAAAACAAGAAATGGAAGCATTACTCACCACCCCGGCCATTTATCATGGTCTGGGGACATTAATTTGACAGTGTGTCATTTTCCATTTGGTTTGGGCCCGGTGGAGGCTGCCCTCGAAACACCTTCAATTAAATGCAGCTAATAACACAGAGCTATTTTGAGCCAAGAGGGCCCTCCGCCTCCCTGCCCACCCCCCACCCCACCCCCCNCCCCCCCCACCCCCCGCCGATGTGGTGTTCGTGTGCTGGGGGGAGGGGGCGGCTGCAGGGACACTGAACTTCATGGTGATCCCAGTGAGGTCACTGTTGCCCACAAACCTGACCCTGCACCACCGCAGGCAGGTACAGTGCACACAGGACAGGGACAGAAGGGAGAAAAACCACCTCAGCTCCTGGTTGAGAAGATTCCAGAACCAGCCAGTCTATAGCCCAGATGTTGGAAGCCTGTGGCTCTTGCCCAGCATGGAGAGAGCCTCTTTGGTGTCCAGCAGACTTGAAGGTGGATGTCAGCTGTTCTGCTTCCTGCTGTGTGACTTTAGGCCAGTCCCCTAACCTCTCTGAGCTTTGGTTTTCTTACTTGTAAAATGGAGACAAGAGTTCCTCATTCATGGAGTCATATGATGATTTGTGTTATTTAATGAACTCAAACATTATAGGCTTGAGGCTTCTTAACTCACTGGAAATAACTCATAATAACCTTTTTATGTTCCTAATTTAAAATTTGGGGGTGATGTCCTTATTTCAGTCCCCACCACTGGGGACTTCTTCAGTAGGACACAGAAAGCAGCAGCAGACTGTGGGGAAAGCGCGTGGTCTCCAGAACGAAAAACCTCTGGGTTCCAAGCCCAGCTCGGCCACCAATGGGCCATGTGATTTGGGACAACTCTTAACCTCACCGTGCCTCAGTTTCCTAACCTAGAACACAGGGATAATGACGCTAACCCTCCCTGGGTTTGTTGAGAGGATGAAATGGTACAACATAGAAAGCATCTAGAAACTACTAGACGCTCGGTTCTGGTTTGCTTACTTGTTCCTTGCCCGGGCCCTGAGTCTAAAGCCTGCTTAGCCCTCCTGTGGGTGCTTACCACATGTGAGAGAGGTGCCGAGCATGGGATAGGAGCGCTCTCATTTTAATCCTCAAAACTCCATGAAGTAAGGACTGCCAACAGCTTGGACAGCATGAAAGGTGTTGTGTCTGCAGGCCAGAAGTGGTTGGTGACCAGCAATTTCACCCGTTCCCCCTGACACCTTCCATTCTCCTGAGGAGGCAGCCGAGGCTCAGGCCAGGAACACCTGCCAGCATCAAGCTGAGATGGGCCCGTGACAGTGGACTTGGAGGCAGTCTGCTCAGCTGGGCTCGATGGGGAAGCACCGAGGGTCCATGAGAAGCCCCAGGGTCTGGGAATAAAGGCCAAACAGCACCATCCTGCTCTTACAGGACCATCCCCAGCTCAATCGTGCTGTCGCTAAAGCCGGTTAGAAGTCTAGAAAGAGTCAGGGTCAAAGTGAGATTTGGGGCTTCCATAGCAAGTCCGAAGGGTTGTTAGGCTATCTGGGGAGCCCGGGACCTAAGCTTCCCAATCCAATGCCTCGCCAGCCTCACAGATGGCTGCCTGGAAGGACCCAAGTAGGGAGGAGCCAAGAGCCACAATTCACGGCACGTCCAACCGCCAACCAGCTCCCACGAGGTGTGACACTGCTTCAACTGCTGCTGTCCTAGTCCCTCCATAGTGCTGTGCTGGAGACAAGCCCATGGCCTGCCTTGTGCCACCACTGACATCCTATTTGTCACAGACGAGATGCTGACAAACACTAGCCATGATTCAGGCTCACCTGATTTACAAGGAAGCATCTTGGTCTGGGCAACCCGGGCTCTCTTCCAGGAAGGCCCCGCGGCTGACTCGCTCCATGGCCGTGGACCAGCCCCCTTCCCTCTCTGGACATTGTCTCCTCATCTGTAAAATGAGGCCTGACATAAGGACCTTGCCAGTTCCTCCCTCCGAGTAGGTCTGCAAGCCCCTCTTAGCAGATTTCAGAAGGTGACCCTCCTGGTGTACAAAAACACCTTTGTTGAATGCAGAATGAGGCCAAGTGGTAAGATTCTCCTGTTTACAAGTGACTGGCCATCCCAGATGGTTTCAACTCATGCTATTTATTTTTTAAAAATTATTTGTCCTTTACCTGTACTTTTTGCCCCAACACAGTGTAAGACTAAAACGAAGTAACCTACATTCCTTCCTCCCTTCCCTGACATTGTTTTCATTAACTAGTCGAGACAAGCATGCGGACATTTCTTAGCAAGAATGAATGCCTTTGTCAGCCTCCACAGATTCACCGGAACTCGGCGTTGGGGAAGCCTTCCGGAAATCTAATCTAATTCAGCAAGTTCTGCATAGCCATAGAAAGCCAACCAGGTGGTGACGACAGCCAGCTCTTTCTCTTGCCCACGGGTGAAACTGGTATAAACATTCTGGCAATTTGGCAAAACTGATCAGGGTTTTTCAAAAGATTCGTATTCTTTGGCACAGATCCTAAGGAAACAGTACAAAGAACAGAAAAAGCCATATGCACAAAGGTGTTTATTATGTGCAAAACTGAAGCAAATGAAATGTCCATAATAAAGGAGAGGGTCAGTAAGTCACCCCACATCCTCTGGATGGAATAGATAATATCATATAGCAATCACAAAAGACGTCCATAAAACTTAACGCTAACATGGAAAACTATATACGTTTTAAGTGTGGGAAAAAAACAGATTGAAATAAGATCGAGATTCTAATCCAGTTAAACGTGGTGGATTGACACACTTTGGCTTTCTCTCACTCCCAGGCTCTCACTAAAGTGACAGTACGGTGGAGGGGGAGATGTATAAAAATCCAGGTTCAAAACGGTTTGTGACACCAGAAAATAAGAGATTTCAACAAATATCTGGACTCTGGAAAAGCAGAGGGACAAGTGGTAATGATTCAGCAGAGTGAGAAAAGAACCCCCGAGGGGCTCGACATCTGAGTACGGGAGTCGGAGAAAGTCCCGCTGAGGTGCAGGGCGGAGGGCAGGGCACATGGTTGAGGGTGTTCATGTGGAGTGCGAGCACTCACACTCCCGGGGGCCCCCTCCCAGCCCTGCCCCACATCTACATGGTGCCAGACCTCCTCGGAACTGGGGAAGGCAATGGGACCTCATCCGCAGCATGTGGAGGGGGACATTACCTCCAACATGGAACTCTATACTCAGCCGGACTATACATCAAGTGCGACGATGGGACAAATACATTTCAGACATCCAAAAAATTAACCTCTCTCGCAACTTTTCTTAGCAAGTTACTAGCGCATGTGTGCCAGCTGAGCAAGAGAATGAACCAAGAAATGGGAACATGGGACGATACAGGAAGCAGGGGATCCCACCGAAGAAAGTGGCACAATTTCAGATAACTACCGTGTCATGGGCGCAGAGCCCCCAAAGAGGCTGGGATAGCAGCCGGTCCTGACAAGAGGGGAGAGTAGGAGGGGCACGGAGGTGAGGTGTGTGTGCTGTCTCCAACTTTAGAAGCAGTATTGACAGATATTCAATAACTCCCTTGGAGCTCAGACACCCAAGCAACCGAGAAAGCCAAGAGATGAAGGCCAAGAAAAACACCGCGGTGTGCAGAAGTGGGAATGCAATCATTGGACCTGACTTGAGTCACGGGGAAACAGTAGTTTCAGAGCCGGGTAACAGAAGCACCAACCAAACGTGGGCTATGCCATAGCAGCAGAGAGGTAGAAGGAGAAGTGGGGAGGAAAGCTTGTGAAGTAGTTAAATCCTCAATGACAAGAGCGAGATGTCAATAGCTAATGAAAAAGAGAGAGAGAAAGCTGCCTAGCAAATTATTTAGAAGTATATGGAGATAGGTAATAGAAGCAAGACCTAAGGGAGCTAAGATTGCTTCACCTGGGAGTGGGGGAGGGATAAGGAGCCAGCTCTTTGCACAGGAAGCCTTTTAGTGGTTTTTGATTTCCCAGAACTATGTGCATAGGGTACTTTGGAAAAAAGGGGGAAAAAAGATCACTTTTCAAAACTGCTTGGTCACGACCACCAGCTGCATACGTGGTTCTTGAAGCCGGGCTGATCCAGTCCCCAGCGTGCCCTGTGCAGCCCCTAAAAGCAAATGTCAGAGCCCGTGGGTAATGTCGGCCAGTTCCCAAGACGATGGCTCCTTGTTTGCTCCCAACATGACCCTCCCACTTTCTGCCCCAGACCTCCCAACTCCAACCAGGGTGATGGGGGCTTTCTGCCTCCTCCTTTCTGTGGATTTAGAGGTGTTCTTGTTTGGTCCGACTGGACACTTCTGTGAAGGTTTCCCTCCATTTCCTCCCTCGGTTCTCACTGCCTTGGGTGAGGCTCCCGGAAGCCACATCTCCTGCCCACTGGCCACAGCAGATTAGAGCAAGGTGACCACCTGACCCAGGCAGAGCCAATCCGATTTCCCTGGGAAATCCGTAATTGAGACGGAGAGACAGCCAGACAGCTGGACTGCTTTCTTGAGTAGCGGAAATGGAAATGGAAGCGCTGTGGGCTGGAAGGTTTCCAACTCCACAGGCGTAAAGGGCAGACAGTCAGTCTGGAGAAAGAGAAAGACAGAAAGGGCCAGACTAGCTGGGGAAGCCGACTCACGAGACCACGAGACCACGGAGTCTCAAGTGGAAAGACAGGCCAAGCGAGAGGCTGGGTCCTGGAATGGCTCTCCCTGAGGCCTTGAATTCCTCAGCTTCTTGGTTGCCATAGAAGAGAGACCCTTACTCTGATGAAAATACTTTGAGTTGGTTCCCTTCCCTTATACCCAAAAGGATTGCCCTCAAGGAAAATCCAAAGGAGCCCATCTCCCTACACGCTGCATGGGGAGGGGGGGGGGCAGGCTGTGAGGAGAAGACGTTTGATTTTTTTTCTTTTTTAATTCTCTAGCATCCATTTCCCTCCCTCAGCAGCCTCCAGTTTCCTCAAGGAGGAGTACCTCCCCTCACAAAATAGTCTCCGTTTATAGTAAACACAGGAGGCTTAGGTCTCCCTGGGAGGGGGGCTTAGGTCTCCCCTCACAAAATAGTCTCCGTTTATAGTAAACACAGGAGGCTTAGGGCTCCCCAGAGGCTCCTCTTGCTGGCACCTTCCACTGCCCTGGCTTAGCCAGGGATGCACCCTGGCCAATGAGACTCTCTCCTGGGACTCTGAATCCTGAGGAGACGTAAGGAAGGACACGGGATGGGAGTTCATTCAGCCGGGGAACCGTGACCAGCCTGGAGGAGAAGCAAGTGTCTGTTCCTGAGGTGTTGTGGGGACCACCCTGCTTCCTGTCAGTCAGCTCCTGGCTCAGCGTCGTCCCTCTTCCATCCCGTGGTCTCCCCCGCATTCTTCCACCAGGCTCCCTCTTTTGTTGAAGTCAGTCCAATCTGTCTTCTGTCCTGTGCAGCCTAAGGACCCGGACCGACGCTGGGAAAAGGGCCCGAGCGGACACGGGACGGATGTGTGTGGCCCCGGAGAGCGCCTGTGGCCTCCCCTCATCTGCGGGGACAGCTGGAGGCGGCCCCTCACGGTCAGCAGTGGCGTGCGAGGCAGCCGTGTGTGGCCGGGCCAGAGGCACAGAGTGACAGGAGGTCCCCAGCCGCTGGCCGGGCGGACTCCCAGACCCGAGCTCTGGAAACTTCGCCAGCAGGGCCTGCAGTTCGAGGCTTGCCGTGTCCTGTGATCATGCCCCCATTTTCGTACCAGGCCGGTATGGCCTTCATGCGAAGCAACGAGGGAGTTGGCTGCAAGAAGATTATATAGTGGAAAAGAGACTGGCGGGAAATGAGCGGTTTTTGTTTTTCTCATTCTTGTTCTAAGAATTCCATGGCCCCTTTCCTATCCTGTAGTGCCATCTCCGTGACCTCCCCTGGGCCCCCCGCCCCATCTCAGGCGACCCATGTTAATGACTTAGTGTGGGTCCTTCTGTGTTTACCCGCATACTCGCATGATCCGATTCAGAGCTGTGTCTAAACACACACCTGTACCTACAGACACAGAGGCCATGGTTTTGTTTTTGTTTTGTTTTGTTTTGTTTAAAGATTTTATTTATTTATTTGACAGAGAGAGAGAGATCACAAGTAGGCAGAGAAGCAGGCAGAGAGAGAGGAGGAAGCAGGCTCCCTGCCGAGCAGAGAGCCGGATGTGGGGCTTGATCCCAGGACCCTGAGATCATGACCTGAGCCGAAGGCAGAGGCTTTAACCCACTGAGCCACCCAGGCGCCCTGAGACCACGGTTTTTGTCACCGTTTTACAAAACGCGGATCGTGTCATATATACTTTTCTGCAGGTCACTTTTCCTTCTTAATGGCCCCTCACCCCAAATCTGATGGCTACGAGGCTGAGTCATGCTTTTTATTGGTTGTGGAAGAGTCCATGGTATCCATGTTTACATAATTACCCTCCCTGCTGATGGCCACCCCCTCCGTTCTGCGGGTTTGTGCACACAGGCACCACTCGAATAATGCTAAACAGGGGCGCCTGGGCGGTCTGTCGGTTAAGTGTCTGACCCTTGATTTGGCTCAGGTCGTGATCTCACGGTCCTGAGATCCAACCCTGGGTCAGGCTCCGTGCTCAGCAGGGTGCCTGCTGGAAATTGTTTCCCTCTCCTTCTGCCCCTCTCCCCACTCATGCTTGTGCACTCTCTCTCTCTCAAATAAATAAATAAATAAATCTTTTTAAAAAATAATGCTTCTACAGGCATCTGTGTCCTTACATTTTTACCTAATGGAGCTTTTATGTTTGTGGGCTTTTATTTTCCCTGGAGTCTGATGGCTGGGTTGAATGAAGGGCCTATGCATTTTTTTTTTTTTAATTTTAATAGATGTCGCCAGATTGCTTTCCACAAAGGTTACACCCTTTCACCTTTCCCCCCACACATAAGAGACTATGCTTTTCTCACATTCCTCCAAGACCAGCAGGGAGGATTTTAAAATATCAGCTGGCATGGGATTTGGATATTGGGACAATGGCTGCTTTGCCCTTCTCTTCTTCTACTTTCATTTTCCAATGTCCTTCTCCTGTGAAAGGAGGAAAGTTGTGATAGCCCTGTTTGAACCAGCCCCAGCCCCAGGCCCTCCTGTGCTGATCTCCAGGCAAGGATTCTCAGGAGCCTGCGGGCCCTGGGGCTCCCTCTTCAGCCCCACCCCGACAGCAGGCTCCCAAGCACCAGTTCCCCCTGGCCCCACGTGGACCTGTCATCCCACGCCAACAAGGCTGGGAGCCCCAAGGCCCGGGCACATAGCCACACGTGACTGAGGTTACCTCCATGGATGGTACAAAGGTGTTCTGGGGGGAAACTTCCAGATGCCAAAGCAGACTCACTGGGGTGGAATCCTACTTATTAGCTGGGCTCTGTCCATTTACTGAACATCTCTGAACCCCAGCTTCATTGTGTATAAAATGGGGAGGACAAAGCAACTTCACTACAAGGCTGTTAAGAGCAAAGTGGGTAACCTTTATAAAGTTCTAGACGACATCTGGCACTTGGTATATGCTATGATGGTTGGTTACATAAATAATGTCTGCCTCATAACGTCACTGAGAGAGAATGTGCACCGAGATGATTTTCTCGGCGTACTTGCTGAAAATCCACGATCTAAAGCGTAGGCCCCGAGCCAAGTGCCCACTGAGCTCGGCGCCCTCCCCTGCTCTCCCTTACTCTCCCTGACTGGCCCCATTCTCAGAGGGCACCACAGGGGCAGCTGATCTTGCCGGACCAGGCTCGTGAGCTGCACTCACCAAGGCCCTGCACCCCAGGCCTTTACCCCTCGTGTTCTACTGTCGCCATCTTGAAATTCTTGAGCCTTGGCCCTCCCCCATACGACGTAACTGGTCCTGCCTAGCACGGGGCCTGCGTGAAGCGAGCCCTCAATAAATACGTCAAAATGAAGCAAACCAAATAATAAATAAGACCCTGCTTCCGCCTTCTAAGTGCTCACAGCCTCATTGGGAAGACAGCCTGAAGTACGCTAAAACCTCCATAGAGCGGTTACAACCCCGGCTTGGAGTCGCACAAGCCTGGGCTCAGAGCCCAGAGTATAATGCTGGACAAATTACCTCACCTCTGGGCACCTCAGTCTCCCCAGCTATAAACTGGAGCGGAGACTACCAGCTCGGCTAGTACTGGAAGGTTGGTTCTGAGGAGCGGGAGAGGAACTTGGGGGGATGGGGAGATAGTGTCCTGCCGAGTTGTGGTTTGGAGCTGGGCTCCGGCAATGGGAGTCTCTGTCTCTGGGGTTCATGAAAGGCCCCATTTTCCAGCTCTTGGATCTCCCGACCTGGTCCTGGAGTTCCTCCATCATTATGGGGCGCGCGTGACTAAGGACTCTGATGTGGGTTCCCATCCACTGAGACTGCGGGTTTCCTCAGCTGCCGGGGAGCAGCCTCCCGACACACAAGAGCTTGCCTAACATAATGAGGTCACATGATGTCGTAGACATGTCCTTAGAGGGAGCACAGGGCAGGGGTAACCAATCCTCAGTTCCAGGAAGTCCCCTGATGTGACACTTAGCCTGTTCTTCCCACCCTTCTCCCCTGCGACCACACACCTGCCCACGCTCTGAGGCACTGCCACCTTTTCCCATCTATCCTGCAGTCCTTCCTCTACCCTGGAGCCAGCCCTTCCCCAAAAGGGCTGGCTCCCCGGGCACCACAGGGGCAGAGGTGGTGGCCCAGGATCTGCAGTTGCCAACTTCAGTTGAGCTTGGTGGAAAACAGTGGGGTTCTCAAGTGATTTCCAGCATTTCAAACCCCCTACTGGGAGTCCCCCATTGACCTAAACTTGACCTCACAGCAAGGCTCGCTGAACTCCAAGGTTGAAGTCATCCCATTCCACCACAGGCAACCAAGGGCTCTGGGACCTGGTCAATCGAGAGATTTCTGATTCAGAAAATAAGCAAATAAATAAGATAGGGACATGAATTCACTGGGCAGACACAATCTTTCACATCAGGGGGTTCGTGGTGGTTAAAAGTAATGAGAGTCCCTCTTGGCAATGAATGGTTTGCAGAACATTAGCCCGAGCAGGCTCGCTAAGAAGTCAGGCTTTGAGTGTGGCTTCTGTTGGGTCTCTCCACCTCCCTTTTCACTCTGCCATCATCCCTCCCAGTGACCCCCTGCCTCCACCTCTTCTCCCCTGAACCCTGCATTAGGCAGGCCCCCAACTTCCCTGGGGAGCTGATCTTAGAGCTGGATCTCTCTTGTGGGAGAGCAGGGACTTAGGCGAGCTCTTCCTAAAAGTCACGCAGGCCTCCCAGTGCCTGCCCCCACCACCACCCTCTGCCCCCGCCTCCTCCCAGCCTGTCCCCACCCACGAATCTTCCTGAAGGGTCACCCCGAGGACAAGCCATTTACTAACTCAAGGGAGAACGGGGAACTCACAGGCCAGGTACCAATGAGATTTATGAGTCATAGATATCATAGGACCCTGTATTCCTTTGCCTTCGTTCACCACTTCCTTTCCTCCTACAAATTTCTCCCAACAGCCCACTCATCTTCCCTCTTGGAGCCCTGCCCACCATCGCTCTCCCTGATACGGTTCTATCTCTGACAGGCCAAGGCACTCAGCACCCTGATGGGTTTGGAGCCGGCTCGCTCAAGCACTCAAAGTTGCCCTCCGTGGCTAATCAAATATCAAAGCCACCTCCCGCCGCGATCTGGAGGAGCTGGTGACAGCCAGACATTGGCCGCAGAGCCATGAGAACAGGCCACGTTTGTTTGGTGGCAGCAGGGAGGCCCGTTTCTGTTCTGTCACATTCCTAGTGGCAGCAGGCAGTGACTTTTCCTGAGAAGCAACTGCTCTGTGGTCGCCGGGGTTGGGATTTTTTTTTTTTTTCTTTTCTTTTGAGCGCAAAGAGATGTTCCACGCCAAGGGTCAGCTGGGTGGTGGTTAGACTTTTTTCCTATGACAAAATGAATCAGCAGCAAGAGCAGTGGTTGAAGGGAAAAGACTGCATCTAGAAACTGGTCTCAGTTCTGCTCAGAGAACGTGGGACAAGTCACGGCCACTCTGAACTTCTGTTTCATCTTCTGGAATATGAGAGAATTGGGTTAAAGACTCCCTGAGGTCCCGGAACCAGAGGGTGATTCAGCGTTGTGCCAGATCTTACAGTTTAAACAACACTTCACACTTATTATTTCATTTGATGTTCACAGTAACCCCACGAGCAAGCCAGGAGAGGAATTAGTATCTCCATTGACAGCAGTGAAATGATTTGTCTGTGCTTCCATATCCTACATGTGACAGAGCAGAGCCTCCGTCATGGCCCTGCCTCCTGGTGCAGACAGGGCTGACTCCCGGCTCCACACACCGCCCCCCACCTCCCCACAGGGCTTAGGGACCCTTCTGCCTTGAGGCCAAGCCCCACCCCACTGTGCCCCTCCCGGACCTCCGGGTGAGTGGTCGGCTCCTTCTCCAACCCTGATGTCCTTCCTGCTGTCCCCATGAACACAGCGTCCGAGAGTGGGAGCTGGCCCGCCACCGGCCTGTGGTGCCCTCGCCCCCTCACTCCCCCTGGCAAATATGACCCCTTTCTCAGGACTCCCCTCAACTGGTCCCTCTTCCAGGCATGGCCCTCGGAGCCCATCGCTTCCTGTCCCCACTCCCATGACATTGGAGTAGAGCTCTGCGGGAACCTGTGTCCCTCATGCAGCCATCAGGTCCTCATCGACGGCAAGGCTGGCCTGCTTCCAACCGGCAGCCACGACTTCTCAGTGCCGGGCCAGCCGTGGTGGGGCTCAGCAGCCTAGGAAAGAGGGAGGACAAAGGGACAAAGGGAGAGCAAATGTTACCCCTCCTGCCCACATGGAAACCAGTCCCACCATTTACTGGTCACTGTGGGACCCAATCCCCTCCGGGCCTATTTTCTCATCGACGATGTGGGGGTGATGTCTACCGCAGACCCCAGCAGGATGGTAAGGGACAACCCAGGACAAAGGCTCAACACCTCGTCCTTGACCAGGAAGCATTGTTACCATCACTAGGGAATTCCCTGGGAGGTTCTTCCCCGAGCTTGCAAGAAAGCCCCAGGGTCCCCAAACCATTTGCAGGAAGCACCCGGGGGGTGGGGGTGGGGGGTTGGTAGCCACCTTCCCTGCCCTCCCTGTCCTCCAGCCCCTGGGGCCATAGGAAAACCCCTTTGTCGGGTCGCCCCAGACACAGCCAAGCTGTTTTCCTTTCCCTTGTTGACATAGGGAAGACCTGACCACCGAGCCTGGGGCTGGGCTCCCACCCCTTGAAGTGCAAACACCGCGCTGTGTATTTTGGGCTCCTCTGAAGGGCCATTTCTGGTGAAATACCAGGTTTTGAAATACTTCACTGCTTGTTTGCATTCGGAAGCCCATACATGCTCGGGTCTCTCAAGGCTTGTGTTCAGAGCGGCTGGAGGCTCCGCGTGGTTACAGGATCAGGTCCCCAGCAGGAATGCACAACAGCCCCCTGCTCCTGGGTCCAGGAGCCACCTGCAGTGGAAAAAGGCCCCACGCCCTCCAGGGTCCATGTCCTGTACTGGGAGAGCAGACAAAGCCACAGGGAGACGCTCCACAGGATCCACAGGATCGGACCGAGGGTTGGAGCCAAAACAATCCCCCGTGGTGTTGTCTGCAGAAAGCCTGGGCCGCCACTTCTGCTGTCCCTCCCACTCCAGACCCACACCCACCTCTCTGCCCACAGGAATATTCAAACTTCTCCTCCTGCCAAGAGCCTGTTTGAGAGGAATGGATATTTATTTGAGCTGCACAGCTCTAGGAAGGGACCAACTAGCCCAACAGTCTGGGGCCGATCTCGTGGGATGGGAGAAGGCAGGGCCAGCTGGACAAAAACCTGAGGATGTCATCTGGTCCTCTAGGAGAAGGAGCCACTGTGCTTTCGGGGGTCATCTAGGTCATGTGCTCTACATGTCTTGTTTACTTACAACTTCGTGAGATGTGTGATGCCATCCCCATTTCACAGATGAAGAAACTGAGGCTCCTTGGATGGGGCCCAGGGCCTCTCTTACAGGCAGAGGCTCTGGGAAGTGTGTGCTGCAAGGAAGTGGGGGCAGGGCTCATAAAGAAGAGAAGCTGGAGGAAGCCGGCCTTCAAACATCAAGGTGAGATGTTTGGGACAAGTTCAGAGGCTGGTGAAAAGCCCAGCGTGGCAGGAGGGGAAGGAGACTGGGAGCTGAGGACCGGCAGAGACGGGAGCTTGCTGAACACCCCCCCATCCCTCCTTCCACATGGTGGGGTGCAGAACAGACAGTAGCAAATAGAGCCTGAGCCCCTAGGAGCCCACAAAAGGCAGACAAGTGAACTGATTTATTTATATAGCCGTTTCACAGGTCCTCCACAGAGAAAGCAGATTCCCAAAGCTTCTGGCCTAAGGCTTACATGCACTTTCCCCAGAAAGTTCCTCTCTTCAGACCTCCACTGGGAGTCCAGTTATTCAGTTTCAATATAGTCCCAACTCGCTAAGCAACCTGGATTCCCTGGCCCAGGCAGGTTAGAAGCTCTGGTCCAGGGTAGTGCGGCATGGTTTGAGGCAGGCCCTTAAGCGACGGGGAGAAGGTGTTGCCAGAAACCACCTGTGAAGAAGGGAAGACACAACCAAAGCCAAGGATGGAGATGCTCTCCAGGCAGAGCTGGCCAGAGCCGACTCACAGAGGAGGGCTTGGGACCAGGTTCAGCTGGACATCCTGACGACCGTTTAGCTAAGTGAGAGTGGAAAGTTCCTGCTCCTCCCCATCTGAAAAGCAGGACCTGCCAACAAGGGCAGGAGTGAAAGGTCACAAGGGTCATGTGGGTCACCCAGTGAGCATCTGGACTCGGGAGCCCGGACTAGTGTCATGACTGCCACACTGGGGGTCAGGGCAGGAAACGCAGCATGTTCGAGAAGCGCCGTTCTCAAGCTTGTCTACACATCGGAATCATCTGGGGGCTTTAATAAGCATTCTGGCCTGGCTCCGCCTCCCAGACATGCTGAGGTAAATGGCTTGGAGGGCGGCCCGGGGCATCAGGCTCTTTGGTGCCCTCCACCTGATATGGACCCACAGCCGGGGTTGAACCCCTCCCCGCAAGCGACTAGAACGCAGCCCAACCCAGAAGCCGACGCGGGGCCCTGACATCACCAACCAGGCTGCCGAGCAGGGGCTCAGTCTCTGTCCGGGTACCATATTTTAGAACGTTTTCTGTCAACGTGGTTAATTTCTTTGAAGCTTTGGCTCTTGAGGGAATAAAGTTCAATTATCTGGAAAACTCACTTATGTGGAACTCGTCACTCCCAAATGGCCCTGGCTAAATGAGGTGTTACGATTCTATAGATTCTCGAATTAGAGTCTTTGTGATCCTTCACCCAGAAAAAAAAATTACCCAGAGGCTTGGCTTGGAAGCACGCCCTCACTGCCCTGGCTCTTTAGGCAGCTGGGTTCTGCCTAAACCCGGGTCAGGGAAGGGCTGCCTGGCTTGGGGGGGAAGAGTTCTGCCGGAGCCCCAGCCAGCCTGAGTCACACACCCGGGCCCCTGCTGTCTCGGCTCCTCAGGGCCGGTTAGCCTATCTCTGCCTGAGACGGCAAAGCACCCTCTTCTCCACCATCCGATAACCACATCCTGGGGCGCTGGGGGGGTCATTCTCACCAGGCATCCCGCCGAGCACATGGTTCCACATGAGGATTTCCAGTGGTTTCTTTTATGCAGAATACAAATAAAGGATTTGTTCCATTTGTTTTATGAACTCACTTTTAACCGGAGGGGTGAGGAGAAGGAGAACACAAAAGGTGCTTTGATTATTAAAATCTCACTTTGTTCTTAAGGACCCCATGCAGGCAGAGCCCAGAGATGGAACATTCACCAATGAGTTGCCATGACCCAAATGGAAAGCAGGGTCCATGTCCCAGGATCCTTTGCAGCCATTGTCATTAGATATTTACTTCTTTGTTTATGTCAGGCCTATCCCACAGCGGAGAAGCAGCTCCAGGAGAGAAAAGACTTGATCTGTTTGGGTTATTGCTGTGTCCCCAGGGCTTACAACAGTGCTCTATGAACACTATGCCACAATAAATATTTGGTGAATAGATGATCTTGAACTTGGTGCTGGTTTTGTAAGTTTTGAAACAAAGTGCTAAGGTACCTGAGTTGTGAGCTATGGGCCGTATGGGTTTGCTCTTGCTGAGGTAATTGGGGACCACCAAGTGACTGGCTCTAGACAACAGAAATGTACTGTCCTATAGTCGTGGAAGCTACAAGCCTGAGATCCGGGCATTGGCAGGTTTGGGTCCTCCTGGGGGCTGAGAGGGGGAGAGAGTCTGCTCCGTGCTTCTTCCTGCTTCAGTGGTGGCCTGCTGGCAATCTTTGGGGTCACCTGGCTTGGAGAAGCATCACCCGATCTTTGGTTTCTTTATTTTAACATGGCATTCTTCCTGTGTCTCCATCTGCGTCCCGATCTCCCCTTTTAATAAAAACATGAATCACCTGGGGTTAGAACGCACCCCAATGACTTCATTTTCACTTAATTACCGCCATCAGGACGCCACCTCCGAATAAGGTCACATTCTGAGGTACTGAGGGCCCCAGCATATGAATTTGGGGGAACTCCACTTAACCCATAACACCTGTTAGTGGATTAATTATTAAATAAATCATTAATAATAAATCACTTATTAAATCATTTTCTAACACAATATGTCGTAGGCACCTCCGATCTGCTGGCTGTTTTGTTAAATATTGCGAGGCTATGAAGGTGATCCAGAGAAAGTGACAGAACTAAAAATTTGAAATCAGCCAAGGAGCACTGCTCACAACATGGCCCAAGTCTCCACCAGGGAGAGTAACTAATTAGCTAATTAATTAATTGCTGTGATTGGAGACCAAGGAGTTTTCACGGAAGAGGTGACATGTGAGTGAGGTCTTTGCTGGGTACGTGGTGTTCCAGCGTGGAGCAGGGAGGAGGGTGGATGGCCACTGGGAACAGAGGCGGGAGGATGCCCGGCGTTTGAAAGGAGCATTGAGCGGTTTAGTGAGGCTGGAATATAACCTGCACAAGGATACGGAGTAAGAGAGATGCCTATACTGAGGACAGGTGGGGAAGGCTTCTCTGTTGTGTATTTGCTGTGGGCCAAGCGGAGCCAAGGCAAGCGGGTGAGAGGGGAGTGATTTTGGAAGCTCACACCTCTGGCATTGGGAGAAGAGGATGTTACAGGAGATGAGGTCCCCTGGGGAGAATGATGAGCGTTTGGAGGGAAGGGGAGAGACAGGGCCCGGGGGGGTCTCTGTGAAGGGGAGTCTCAGGGGTGGCTACACTGGGGCTTTATCTGGAAAGCTTGGCAGTCATACCAATGGGCCAGGGGAGCCAGATTCCACTGGGTTGGGGTGGGAACCAGCATCAGAATATTTATTATTTTATTTTTATTTTATTTTATTTTATTTTATTTTATTTTATTTTATTTATTTTATTTTATTTTATTTTATATTTTTTTATGGAGGAGGACAGGGAGAGAGAGAATCCAAGCAGGCTGCCTACGGAACTGGATCTCACGACCCTGAGATCATGATGGAGCCAAAGTCAAGAGTCAGACACTTAACCAACGGAACCACCCAGGCGCCCCCAGAAGTTTTTCAAACAATGGTTCTCAAACTTGGCTGCACTTTCGAGTCACCTGGGGAGTTTCCAAAACTACTGATGCCTGGGTCACACTTCCAGAGATCCTGATTTAATTGGACTGGGGACAGGCCTGGGCGTTTGGCGAGTCACCCCCCCCTAAGGGAATCTAATTCTCAGGCCAGTCTGAGACCCGCTCTGTGGGGCGGGAGCTGGGCAGATCCATGGAGGAGGGAAGGACGGCCGGCGGGAAGGAGCACTAGCACAACCTCCCAGACTCGGAGGCCCAGGCAGCGGTCAAGCTCAGCAGGAGGTCAGAAGCAATCGGTGCTAAGAAGTGGGTGCTGAGCAGACTCTCTCCACCCCACCCCCCTGACTTCGGAGAGCGGCTTGCATGCACTTCTGGCCAACTCTGTGTTCTGTGGCTTCACACTGGCACCTCGAAATCGGCCACGGTGAGAAGGTGGGTACCACGGAAATGGACACATGCTGCCAGTCAGGAGACCTGTCCGTCCCTCCCCCCATCACCACCCCCAGAGAGCTGTTTGTTAACCACCTACCAGCACACCACTGTCTTTCCATTCAGCAGCCCTCTGAGGTCCATAGATCTTCCCTCCCAGGGCAGGCTCCATCCTGAAGTCTCCTCACTTGTAAGCTAGAGACACGTCTTCTGTGCCTCAGCCCCCAGGCCCTCTGCTTTCCCTCCTTCTGGGCGACTTCGCTGCCTCCGTTGCCTGATACCCTCAGAACCCCAGGGCAAAAGCCACCGGTTGGCCCCTGCTCCATGTGGGCCTGGAGGGACCCACACAGAGATGATAAAAGCAGGCATTGGCTCTCCCCACTAGAGAGATGCCAAGGGCAAAGGGCTAAATGACCATGGAAGACGTGGGTGACAGATTAAGTCAGAAATGAGACAGTCTCAAGGCCCAGATTGTCAAATGGTTGTGCCAATGCCACACGCTGCAATGCTGCATTCCGGAAGGACCAGCGGGCTCAGCTGAGAGGTGCTTTAGCTTTGGCAGGTGGGTAGGAAGGTGTCAGCTGCTCCATCATCCATGGTCAGCTCCCATGCAGAGGACTAGGCTCTATGTTATGTTATTGCCCTGAAGACATTTCCATGTAGATTTAGACTTCTTATCCTCTGGGCCTTTTTGGCAGTTCCCCTGAGCCCCTGCTAGAAGCCCCGGCTGGACCCCCTGGGACATGCTCATAACAGAGAGCCAAGTTCCTTAAAGAACCCACGGTAAACACCTGCCCAGACCCACCCAAACTTCCCCTCCCCATCCCCCACCCACGTTCATGACCGATCAGCAATCTTCTCTCCTTGCGAACCCCAGGCTGAGCAACGGGGGCTGAGCTCACTCTGTCAGCTCCAGCTGACTCCCACATGGGTCCATCAGAAGCACTTGCACAGGAGAAATGAACATCAGCCCAGTTTTGGGGGGTGGCATTAATAAACTGGAATGGATTTAGGAGCAGGTGATCAAGCTATACCCCAAAAGCCGAGTCAGTGGAAGGGGGTAGAAGCGTGGGGATGGACATCATTGGGTGTGATGAGATTCTTTTTTAAAAAGATTTTATTTATTTATTTGAGAGTGAGAGAGCACGAGAGGGAGAAGGATCAGAGGGAGAAGCAGGCTCCCAACTGAGCAGGGAGCCCGATGCGGACTCGATCCTAGGACCCCAGGATCATGACCTGACCCGAAGGCAGTCACTTAACCCAATGAGCCCCTCAGGTGCCCCGGGTGTGATGAGATTCCGATCCAAGGAGCTTACTTGGGAAGCTGACAGAGCAGCTAAGTGGACGTGGAGTTTGTCTTCTGTGTGGCAGTGGAGGACAGAACTTGGCTGAAGAGGGAATATTCACGAGGCAGACACGGCTCAGTTCCAGAGGGTTCTCTGGTGTCTAGAGCTATCCAGCGTGCGTGTTTACCTCCTCTGATGTTAGGCCCTGGCCACACTGGGACACAGGCATCTGTGAAGCTCGTCTCAAAAAACGCTTGTTAAGATGGATGAGACCAACGGCGGCGAGACCCTCTCGAGACTGGGGAGGTGTGTCCACCTGGACCACTTCCTTAAGCTAAAGAGAAAGACTAACCAGGTGTAATAAGAGGGGATGCCAGCCATAGGATCTGGCGTTTAGGAGCAAATACTACAGACCTGAGCGTCGAGCCTGTGCTGGGGGCTGGACCTTTGCTCTCTCATCCGATAGCCTTTCTCAGAAGGTCACTGAATATTCCAGCTCTAGTGGCAGAGTCAGGCCTGGTGCGGAGAGGGGAAGATGAAGCTCTTAAAATATCCATTTCTGGGCTCTCCCCTCCACCGAATAGCATTTTGCATTATTAAACAGAACACCACACCTGAGCAGGTCTTGCAGGCAGATGAAGTCGCGGGGAACCGTGGCCCCGCCACGCCAGGGTCCCTCAGGTGGCAGAAAAAGCGAGAGCCTCCATAGGTAGCATTTTCTCCAGCGTTTGTTTTCAGATCATTAAACGCTTAACAGAGTGAGCGACGAAAGCCGAAGAGTTCCAAGCCACTGCTGATTAAGTATCAATCAGAAATTAAGACAGAATAAGTCTGAAATTGTAATGATCTTTTTAAGAACAGGTCCCTGTCCACTTGATTTTTTTTCTTTTTTAATTTGCCTGCAGGAAGCTGGATGACTAAAGGGTGTGCTTAAACACAAGACACCTGGTGTCCTTGGCTTTCCCGAGGAGTAGTGCTCTCCTCGGTTTACAGGCGAGGAGCCCAGGGCTCTGTGTGTGGGTACCCTCAAGGGCACGTGACTCAGGAGCGTGCCCACATAGTGGGTCAGGATTCCATTCTGGGGAAACTGACTCCACGTGGTAAGTACCACCCTCACCACCTACTGGTGCTCCTCATGAGCTGGCAAAGGAATCTGGGAAGACCTGAACTGCAACCACCCTTGACCTCACGTTCAAGTCCCATTCCCCTCCATAGCTGGCAAAGACCCGTGCTCTGGGGCAAAGCCAAAGTCACTCATATTTACTGAGCTTCTACTGAGTTCTGAGCCTGTGCTGTTTGGGCCGTCACCATCACCAAGTCAAGCAGATATCACTATGAACCCCTTTACTGATGAGGAAAAACTGAGGCCTAGAGAGGGTGAGTAATCTGCCTAAGACGTGTGGATGGTAAGGGCTGGGCCCAATTCGCAAACCCAGGCAGTGTGATTCCAGAATCCCCAGGTTTAGCCTCTGCCCCCATGACCCCAGCTACTGGGGAGGACAGCCAGCCCCTCCTGGCCGCAGACTGGGTGACCAGCCTTCCCTTTGGGTTCCCCAATAGTGCTCTGAAGATGAGGAGATGACACTTGGCACCAGCCCTCTCTAACTGGCTTCTAGAGGAATCAGTGCTTCCTGTGGCTCAGGAATCAAAGGGTTAACCCAAACTCAGTTTCCTTTCAAAGGAAATCTAGCAGAGGCCCTATTTGGGGCTAGGTCCTATGCCCAAGTCACTTTGGCACTTAATTGCTTATTATTTAATTGCTGTATTGGGGAGCACAAAGTGATCTACTACAAAGTTATTAGCAAATTCCAGTTTTAAGGAAATAATTACTGAATTCTCCCTCCCTGGGTTGAGTAATTCCTTCCAAGATGCTCAACGACATTAAGCATTTTCACCAGGGCCGCTAGCAGCTCTGTAATATGCAAATAAAGTAACTCTGTAATTACCAATAAAATGCTTACTGAAGTGACAAATTTTTTACTCAGCAGTGAGTTGGGGGAAAAAATGGCATCATTTGTTTTTTAAGGATCCTTTAACCTTGTTAGTTGGCATTCATTTCTGTGCTATTTTATGGTCATTTAAAAAGACAATGGAGCCAACAGGCCTCCCTGGATGGGGAGAAGGCCCTCGTGGGAGTCCCCTCTTCTGACTCGCCACGCTCATTCTATGGACGCATGGATGGTCCACTTCGGGTGCTGGGGGGAGGGATCACAGGCACTCCACAGCCTTCCCTGGACCTCTCTCTACGTCTGCTGGCAGTCTGGCTTTCGGAGGGGCTCCTGGCTGATCTTTCCACGTAGGCAAATAGAGAGTGACCTCTCAGCCAAGAGCAGCTGCCAGAATGATCCTCTGGAAGTCCAAGTGTGATTGTGTTGCTCCTCTATTTTCAAGCCCTTTCTTGTACTGCACACATAACTGCAGGAAGTTCAGCGGTTTGCTTGGACCTCAAGGCCTTGCACCGCGGACCAGGCGGGCAAGGCACTGGGCACAATGAACGTTCTAACTACCTCTCTCCAGGCCGATCCACGCCTCCCACACAGCCTTGACTTCTTTATCTGTCAGATGGCGTCACGTTCAGCACAGGCTAGGTTACACCATAGTAGCCAGGAAGTCCACACCCTCCGTGCCTTCAAACAATCCAAATTTATTTATGCTCCCTGTTGGCTCCATTGTCACGGGTCAGCCTAAGCATCTGCTCATTGTACTCACTTAGCAAAGAGCAGGCTAATAAAGCTCTTACCCTCTCCATCACTGGTGGCCTGTCTCCATGTTGGAGGGAAAATGAAACATTCGCAGACCTGCAGTGACGTGCTACTTCCTCTCCCCAGTGACCGGCCAGAACTCTTCGCGTGGCCCCACACAACCACAAAAGGCTCAGGAAGTGAAATTCGACTTTCCCCTCAGTAACAGAAATACGTGACCGTGATTCTAATGACGACCGCCAATGCAGATCTTAAGAACCTTCAGGGTCGATGGGAGAGCTAAGTGTGATGGTGCCTGCAGAGAGCTCAGTGCCGTACCTGGCACATGGCAAGTACTATGGGAGGTACTATTAGCTGCTCAGTGCATGCTTGCTGGGAGGACATTCCAGCATAACCCCCAGAAGTCACTGAGAACCAGCGCCCCTATAGTGATCAGAGAAAGCCTTCAGAGGAAAAGAAAAAATCGACCCCCCTTCAGGGGACGTTGCAATGTCAGGGGCCGACCCTCTGGGAGGAGGAAAGGCACGAGCAAAGGCAGAGGGTCTGGAAAGTAAGCCTGTGTACCCGGAGAACATGGAGGTGAACTTCACTGGGGTCGAGTTTTTCAGGGAGGGTCCTATGCTCGGTAGGGGTATCACCTCAAAGCATAAGAAAAGAAACTTCATTCTGAAGACTCAGTTCACAGAAGCAATTCACAAATCGGAAAAATTCCTTTGCTGTGCCCTGCCTCTAATTCTTGGCTTAGAAATGAGGTTGGGCTTCAATGATCAGAAACCTTGATCGGAAATGCAGATTCCCAGCGGGGAACCAAGGTCGCCCCGGACCCAAGTCCAGTGGCCTCTCCACAGCCCTGTGTAGGAGCTGACCTGCTTTCTTCCCCTTCTTCTTGTTGCTAAAGGCTCCATTTCTGGGTGACCACATTTGCCCCCGGGGAGAAGCCTTTCTCTTATATTTGCATTGGTAACTACTCAAAGTCCCACTAAGGTCTTGGAAATGCGCCACCCACATCCCCACACACTGGCCCAATTGTGTGTGGCAAATGCCTCCCTTTTGAACTCTGGACCTTCTGGAGGAAACAGTTTCAATAGGAATAGCTCCGAATTCTCCCAGGCCTTGCCATCTGGGCGTCTGGAATGAAGTTTCCAGGATATACGGTCCTTTGAAGGAAACAAATTCAATCGGCAATTGTGCTCCCCATTTAATGTGCCTAAGGAGTGGTCTTGGCCTCTTGCCAGGGCTTTCAGTTTTTCACTCGACAAACACTTACTGATCTTTTACTGTGCATTTGGCACCGGGCTGGGCGCAGGGGCGGGAAGGTGGGGAGAGCAGACACATTAAAAAAATGACTTTGGCCAAATATAATAAGGACCCTGACTGAGACAGGCATGATGGATTATAGGGAGCCGTAAAGCGGTGGGGGATTTCTCCTCGGCAAGGAAGAATCTAGACTCTTGACAAGTCTAGGATGCCTGCAGCAAAACATGATCCCACCCAACAGACATTTTAATGTGGACCTGCCGCTTGCCGGGCTCAGAGCTAGGAGACCGAGGGACCCAAGAGGACAAGCGTCATCCCTTCCCTCATATTGCTTGTTGTCAAGTAGCAGAGACTTAGGCTTGGCACAGATGGCTCTACCACATGGCCCAGCAGGAGGAGGGACACTGCCTCAGAAGAGCTCAGCTCCAGTCCTCCGATGACAAAGATCAAAATAGTCCCAAGAACTGGCAGATGCCTGGGCAGGCTTCGACAGGAGGTGGCAGGCCTGGGGTTTTAGAGAGATGGAGGGGTGGGGGACAGGGAGGTGGGGTCTGCGGCATAAACGGGGAGGGTGACCCCAGAGCCAGCTCATAGGCACAACCAGACGCAGGTGTCCCAACTTGAGCCAGCGTCTGTCTGAAACAGTGGGGGCAAAGTCAGGGTGGTGGAGTGAGGTGAGACTTGACCCCGCAGGCCTGAGGTCACCGACGTTGTCCCCACCAAAGACCTTGTGTCCGGTTGCCTCTAAGGATTCCGTCTTTGGGCAAGCGTTCCTCTACTGCCCACACCCCATTTACTAAACCATAATCCCGGTGCTTTTCCTGCAGTTTAAGCAGTGTCGGCTTATCTGAGATTATTCTAACCAAATGGGAAAAAAGTCACTGTGGTGCTCCAGACTCCAATAGTTCCCCTTCATCCTCAGGATCGAGTCTAGCATCCAAGGCCATTGGCCTCAGGGCCCCTCCCCGCCTTATTGGGCCTTGACAAACTACTTGTGATTGCTTTGACCCACTTATTTCCCTCTCTAGACCTCTGAGCTTGCTGCCCTGGTGCACGGAAGCCTCTCCCACTCTTCTCTGCCTGCTTACCACCTGGCTTCTTGGGCTGGAAACTTCACTGTCTGACCCCAGGTCTAGGCCGGGTGCTGAGCTCTGATCAGACCGTGTGGGTAGGCTCCATCTACTCCTCTGCGTTCCCCAGGACGCTGTGAACCTCTGGGGCAGGGACTCCGTATCCAAACTCCCCAGTGGCCCACTGGTCATCTGGTTTGGCCCTCACAGGGGCACAGAGGCCAAGCAGATGGGAGTATCCTCACCCAGGAACTCCTAAATGGTGCTCTCCACGGCTGGAAGGTAGATTTGCCTGTGAATGTCAATGGCTCGCAAAGGCGGACAACATCAGCACCCCCTATGGCCAGCCACGCAATGTCATGGATAGTGGTTGGCCTCTGGGCAGAGCCCCCATTCCCAGGGCACAAGGATTAGAAGGGGCAATGAAAGAAAAGGAGCCCCTTCCCTCCCACGGAGACCCCCAACTGGCCTCTCTGTACCTCTAGTCTTCCCCCACCCCAAACCACTAGGATCCACACTCATTCGTTCACTCCTAGCAAGCACCAATGTGTGCCAGATACCTAAGTCTGACAACTTGAGGAGGGCTTGATTATTATTCCCATTTCACAGAGAAGAAAATAGAGGCTTAGGGGCCCCAAATGACCCAAGTTTGTGCCATTGGTGGAGCCTGGGTTCTGACTTGGAGCTGTCTGCCTCTGAAGCCTCTTGGAGCCTCCTCCTTACACGGGGGCTCTGACCCCCTCCAGCCCTCAGTTACGCTGCTGCCCTAACGGGGGAGGAGGAGCTCAAGAACTTGGAGTCCGTTAGAAGATTCCAGAATTCAGGGTTCCCCGTGTTCCTCCTCAGACCTTCACTCAGCTCCACGTCCCTCAGAGCCGTCCCCCAGCCTCCATGGTGCTCCCCTCCCAGGCCCAAGAACACTTACCTCCGTCTCAGGGGCGGGACAAGGGCAGGCAAGAGGACTAATTAACAGTCTGCTGAGGGCTTTGAAGATGAAAAGCAGCCTTTAAGTGGCGGCCTATTATCCGAAAGCTTCACACACGGAATAATGAAATTCCAGGTTCCAAATGGAGAGTAAAAATCCTTTAACAAGGTGATAAAGC
>LNAC01000018.1:814733-827596 GCA_002007465.1 Ailurus styani
CCTGGGAGCCCAGAGACCTGTTTGTTTTCCTTGTAAAGAGGGGAGCCCTGCCCTTTGTGAGATTTCTGCTGGGGAAGGAGCGAAATGTCTGCTTGTGCTGCTGCCTGGATTTCCAGCTATTGACACAGACTCTGACAATGAAAGCAAAGGCCAAGAGGGGCCGAGACAAGGTGGCTGATGAAAATGTTCTTCCCGGGGTGGCTCAGCCCTGCCCTGCGGAGGCTGGCTGGAAAACCCGGGCAGGAGCCCTCTCCGTCACTGGAGCTGCAGGCCCAGATAGAGAAGGGGCTTTGAAAATGGTTAGGGAGGTTCTGCACCCCTTCCCTGTCCCACTCATTCCTCACCTAAACCCACTGCTTGTCTTGTTCAATCCTCCCTTAATAGCCAGGGCCACTTACATGACTGTAACTTCTTGGAGGCTCAGCTTAATTTCTAAAACAGGACAATGGTAGTACTCCCTTCCTGGGGTTCCTTATAGGTCAGATTCCCCAAAGAAGAGATTCTGAGATGGAGCCCTGTTACGAGAGAGGATATAGGCCATCCAGTTAAATTTGAATTTTGGATAAACAATGAAGGATTTTTTTTTTAGTAGAAGTATGTCCCAAATATTATATGGGACATACTTCTACTAAAAAAAAGTATCTATTATTTAACCAAATTTCAAATTTAAATGGGTGTTTTACATGTTCACCTGCTGAATCTGAAAACTCTAAAGGGGAGAATGTTCCAGGGTGGGGGTGGGGGTGGGTGGTGTGTGTACTGCGGATTCCTCTCAGTGTCAAGGAAGCAGGATGGGGCAGAGGGAGAAGTCAGGGTGTGATGCTGCCACAGGAAGGTGTCAGCTGACCCCTGCAGTCGAGTGGGGGGGGGCACTCTGGAGCTGGCCTGGCCTTTCAGAGCAGCTCCGAACTGAGGCCAGTAGGGCTCTGGGCCTTTATTCCCCTACTTCCCACCTGTCACTGGATCCCGGCTTTCCTGGAGGGGTGTGACTCTTTGCGGGCCAGGTGGCTCTGCTCTGCTGAGGGCAGTTCCAGAAGGGGACTCAGCTTGGCACAGTACTCCCTGCGGTGGGGACACCCGAGCTCTAGGCCTGAGGGGGCATCCGGGCAGCAGCCCACCTCCGCAACCGTGACCTGGTCGTTACCCAGTCCCAGGAGACAATTGTGTAAACAGCTTGCCTGAGCCTGACACCTACCTAGTAGTGACTTCGCATCCTCTGCACGGAGGCCAGTCAGTTAGCCGGGCCTTCGAGCCCATTAACCAACCATTCCTGTCCAAACTCCTTGCTCCGTCCGTCCATCTCCCTCCACTCCTTTTAGGGACAGCTTTCCCAAATCCGGTCTGTTGATTTGTCATCTGGGCGGGAGTGGGGGGCACGTTCAGTCCCCCTCCTGGGTCTGATGGCCAGATCTGCTCCTGCCCTGAATTCTGCAGATGCCAACCCATGGCATTCGCCTCCGATCTCCCCTTCCAAGGATTCCAAGGGCTGTCTGATTACCACTGACCTCCAGCATTCCGGCCTCTGGGGCTCCAGCAGCCCTTTTTCCCTGCCTCCCACTAACAGGAGACATATTTCAGTTCTGGGAGCAGAGAATCTGGCTCTAGGAAGAAAAGCGGCTAAGCTTGGATGTCGATAAAGAGGCTGGGGGGTCTGAACACATGGAGACACAGCGGCGCGTGTCCCTTCATTCGTTGAGAATCACTAAGCAGTCTGGGAAAGCATGCTGCCAACCCGTGCGATCCCACTTAATTTCCACAACCACCCCGCAGGGACGTACGACTCATAGCCCCATTTGACAGATGAGGGAATGGAAGCTTAGCAAAGACAAGGGTCTGGCTCAAGGTTCCACAGCAAAAAAGCGAAACAAAACAAAACAAAAACCAAAAAACATCCCACCACCACCACCACCAACAACAAAAAATCAGGAGAATCGGGATTCAAACCCAGCTCTGTCTACCACCAACAGCACTAGAGCTCTGAAGAGTAGAGTGTGCTCTCGAGTGTAGGCTTCAGTCACCTGCTTGTGGGTAGGCTGGGTGGCCACGAGTCACCGGATTTTCAGTCACCATTTTCATGCAATAGGTCAATACCAAGGAAAGACAAAACACCCCAAAATCCCAAGCCAGCCTGAGAGTGGCACAGCCGGGGAAGTTTGCAGGAAGAAGCAGGAACATACTAGCCAGCAGCATTCAGGAGCAGGAGCCCTTCAGGCTCTGGGACGCCAACAACATTCGGTGGAAGGAATGAGCCTGGGAGACGCCATGGGGAGGCATCATGGGGAGAGGATGGGGTTGGGCTGACCCGCAGGAACCATGCCTGCAAGTCCCCAGAACTCACTTGTCAGAAGGGCTGCCTCTTTTTTTTCCCATTGTGGTAAAAATCATATAACATAAACTTTACTGTCAACCACGTTGAAGCGTACCGTTCAGTAGTGTTAACTATATCCACATTTTTGTGCAACAGGCCTCTAGAACTTTTTCATCTTACAAAACCGAAACTCTATACCCATTGAACAACTCCTCATTCCTTCCCCTCCCCGCCACCAGCCTCTGGCAACCACCATTCTACTTTCTGTTTCTGTGATTTTGACTACTTTACGTACCTCACGTAAGTGGAATCATACGGTATTGTCTTACTGTGACGGACTCACTTCACTCCGTATAATGTCCTCCAGTTTCCTCCATACTGTAGCCTGTGACAGGATTTCCTTCTTTCTTAAACCTGAGTAATACTCCATTGCATAGTCCCCCCCCCTTTTTCTTAAGATTTAGTTATTTATTTTAGAGAGAGGGCCCATGTGTGTGGGGTGGGGGAGGAGCAGAGGGAGAGGGAGAGAGAATCTCAAGCAGACTCCATGCCCAGCGTGGAGCCCGATCCAGGGCTCGATCCCACAATCTGGAGATCAAGACCTGAGCCAAAAACCAAGAGTTGGATGCTTAACCGACTGAGCCACCTAGGTGCCCCAAGACCACATTTCCTTTATTCATTCATCCACAAATAGATATTTGGGTTGCTTCTACTTCTTGGCTACTGTGAATAATGCTGCAGTGAGCTTGGGGGTGCAACTATCTCTTCAAGATCCTGCTTTCAACATTTTTTTGGTGTATACCCAGAAATGAAATTGCTGGATGATATGGTAATTCTATTTTTAATTTCTATTTTTAATTTTTTGGCCAACCTCCATACCGTTTTCCAGACTGGCTTCACCATTTTGCGCTCTCACCAACAGTGCACAAGGGTTGGACTTTTTCCACATCATCACCAACACTTTTTCCCTTCCTTTTTTTTTTCTTATGGGGTTGAGGTGATATCTTATTGCAGTTTTGATTTCCGTTTCTTTAATGATTAATGATATTGAGCATCGTTTTATGTGTTTGTTAGCCATTTGTATATCTTCTTTGGAGAAATTCAAGTCCTTTTGCCCACTTTTTAATCCTGCCATTTGCCTTTTTTGTTGTTGAGTTGTAGAAGTTCTTTATATGGCCTGGATATTATCCAGTTATCAAATGTGTGATTTTTAAAAAAGATTTTATTTACTTATTTGAGACAGAGAGAGCAGGGGGAGGTGTAGAGGAAGAAGGACAAGCAGACTCTGTGCTGAGCCCGATGTGGGGCTTGATCCGAGGATCCCTCGCGACCTGAGCCAAAACCAAGAGTCGGACGCTTAAGAGTCGGAGACTGTGCCATCCAGGCGCCCCCCAGCCCTCCAGACTTAGGATTTGCAAATGTTTTCCACCATTCCATAGGTTGTCTTTTCACTCTGCTGATTGTTTCCTTTGAAGCGCAGAGGCTTTAAGTTTGATAGGAGCCCGTTTGTCCATTTTTGTTTTTATTGCCTGTACTTTTGGGGTCATATCCAATAAATCATTGCCAGATCCAATGTCATGAAGCTTTTTCCCTCTGTTTTTTTTCTGGGAGTCTTGGGGAGAGGGCTGTCTCTCTGGCACAGTTAGGAAGATGGGGAAATGGTTAACATCAAGAATACCTGATGTCACCGAGATTCAGAGCTTAGAAAGCTGCACCACCTCGCCTCCCTGCCCCGACCACTGCAATTGACCCTTGACATTTATGAAGCTAGTGACTAGACACTAGAAACCCATCATCTCCTCAGACACGTCAGCAGTGAGAAATAACTGGGGTAGCCGGGGACAGTCTCTGCCGTACGTCTGCTTGCCAGTCTTGCTTGGAAGCATCTAATCATGGAGCCATATTTTTGTTCAGCAGCCAAGGAGTCTAAAAGGGTGATGTTGAGCTGTCAGCCTCTGCACTGAAGGCAGAGGCCCAATAAGGAGGTTGGAATGGATGATTAAGGCCTGGGGAGGGGGGAGGGAGGCAAGGTAATAAATTAGATGATGTACCAGGAAGCGCCGGGCTCCTGCTTAGAGAGCGCAGTAGTATTACTGAGACCTTCCAGGCATGAAGGCATGGTGGGGTTGATGACTCAGGCTGGTGTTGGGTAGGGTTGCCCCATGGCCTTGAGCACCGACTCTGCAGCTGGACGGGACTGGAGTGGAATCCCACTTCTACTATGCATGAGCTGAGTGACTTGAGCAGGTCACTGGGTTTTTCTGGATCTCCTTTATTTCCCCCCTCCTCTGCAAAAGGAGTAGCCCAGAATAATTTGTACCTCTCTCCTGGGCTGCCGGGCCATTTCTCACTCAGGGCAGCAAGACCTGAATTTAAGTCTCCCTCCTCTACCAATCTGCTCTGGGCTGTGAGTATGTCTCTGGGTGTCTTGCTCTGCTCTTCCCCCTGTGACATCTCACAAGAGCCAATAGGACGCTGGCCCAGAGCTGCAGGGCTCCCTGAATGTGACCATGGCACAAGCCCTTCTGCTCTCCCGCAATGTCAGGCCCCTCCAGCCCTCCCCTCTGAGCAGGAGAGAATTTTGTAGTCACAGCTGAGAATGGATGGATGGATACTATGTAGTTCAGTAATTCCAAGGCTTCTTTTTGGGCCCAAGAACCTCCCCCTTTTGTTCTCCCAAACAAAATATTTTGTAGAACCTAACCTGTAAAACAGATAAAAAAATTGGAGCCGGTCGGAGTAAAGTGGTGGAGGGGATCCCTGCGGCCCTATGGAAACAGTGAATTCTAACGCCGAAAGGCCTAATTCTGTCCCAAACTCTCCATCATCGGCTTTCAAGGTGGTGGTGGACAAAACCACTTAACTCTCTTTGCCTCCTCAGTTCCTTCATCTATCAAATGGGGATAATTTCCCTGCTCTCTGTGCTGTCTCTTATCTCTGAATCCACAGGACTTTAAGCTGAAAACACAGAAGTAAGGGCATGTTGGTTTTGTTTATAACTTGCTTCGTTCTGCGGATTTTTTTTTTTTTTTTTTTTGCAGTGGTTAGTAGTGGCAGAATAAGTTGGACTTCTTGGACTTCTGGGCTTTCAAAACGAGTCTTTCTTGTAATTCTACTCCAACCTCAAAATCTGAAATGATCTATCTGCTTGATCTCCCCCTTTCTTACAATGGAAGCCCCCTTCCTCCCTGGCTCTCTATGTTCCCAGAATTCCAGGGTCTACTCAAAGCCTGGACCTCTAGAGTCTCCAACTTCCCCTTCTCCCGGCCTCCTCCTCCCTGCCCCAGCCCACACTTCTTTGGTTGCCTCAGTCTCCCTCTGGCAGAACCCGCTTCCAGAAAGGACACATTTGGGACCAGAGAATTCTCTGCTGTGGGAGCTGCTGTGCTACACTCTAGGATGTTTAGGAGAGTCCCTGGCCTGTACCCACTAGGTGCCAGGAGGACCCTTACCCTGATGTGACAGCCAAAAGTGTCTCCAGATCGTGTCCAATGTCCCCTTGAGAGCAAAACTGCTCCCAGTTGAGAACCACTGGATAAACTTCACGACTACTGCCAGTATGTGACCAACACACATTTATAAATTCACCCACCGAAGAACATAAAGCTGAGAGCAGGTTTGGAAGTGAAAAGCAAAGCTGTCAGGCAAAATCCCTCCCTCCTCTCCTCACCCCTCCCCTGCCCCACCTCCACCCCCACCAGCAAAGACTCCACGTGCTTGGTGAGTGTCCTACCTTAATTATCCTGGCTGACCCTGCGCACTCCCCTCCACTGGCCCGGATAATTCTTGCAGCGTGGGCCTCACCCTTGTGAAGTCGGATGCATTAATACCAGCAAAATATTTCTTAATCTCCTAAGCCTCAGCTTTGAATCCTTAAAAAGGAAAGAAAGAAACAGCACAAATCTCTTAATTAGGAAGCCCAATCACTTCGATAAATATTTACCCGGTTCCAGCTTGAGGATGGAAAACCCGCGCCGTTAGTCAATAGAGGTCAGCAAAGTGCACCCTGGGAGCCGCAGGATGTGGTCCAGCCTGGCTTTGGATGGAGGCTTGGAGGATGCCTCTTTCAGTGACTGGTGAACAAATACACTCCATGCCTACTCTGCACACCTGATCGTCACCTCCATCCTTCTAACCAAATACTGCTTCCCTACATAGACTCTATATGCTCTTAGGCCCGTACACAGCCTTGAAGTAGGAGCTGTCTGGCCTTGCATACACCCTAAAGGCAAGGGCTCCCCTTAGATTTTGGGACCTCCTAAGGGGTCTTGTGTAGAGCAGGTTTTCTGTTCATTCTCGCCGGGTAAGCAATCAGGTGCCACTATTCCATTCCCATTTTACAGATGTGGAAACTGAGATCTGGAGAGTTTCAGGGTCGTGCCCAGGATCGTGCAGACCCTCAGGCCTCCTGATACACAGGCTGGAGCCTTCAGAGCCAGATGCCATTGGAGCCTGAGATAGAAGTAGGGACTAGGGCAGTGGTCTTCGGGAAGCAAGCTCTTAACTCCCTTCCTTAGGGAGCAAAGACACCTTTTCAGGTGGCAAAACACAGAAAGGATCCAAGGAAGGCTCATCTTGGCCCCTTATACCTTCTGGAACTTCTCTCCATCCTTCTGGACTGAGTTCAAGCTCCACCCTTCCCGGAAGTCCTCTGAGAACCACAGAACCAGACTGCACATTTATGTGCAGGTACTTCTTTGCTGCGGCTTGTCTTCTCAGAAATGCTAAGGACTCCACCGCTGTTGTAGTCTCTGCCTGCATTCCCCCCACCCCACACACATCCCCCCGCAAGGCGTGGCTTTGAATTGCTCCCCCTGTCCTTCCCCCACAGACACACCTCTCAGGGGGCCTTGGGCAGTAGGGATCCGGCCAAAGTCACCTGAGGGCCAAGATAAAGAATGGCAATTCCACAGAGGGAGGGGACCACCCAGTGATGTCAGGAGAGCATTGGGGGAGTCAGTGAAAGGGAATTAGGTGTTCCTGCTTGGGTGTGGTTACTGCCTGGTTGACTACTCCCCAGGAGCCCTGACACTATACCTTCCTGTCTCTGTAGGCACCCAGAAAATGCACAAGAACTTGAATCACTCCATGGTTCTACATCACCATCGTGGCCACCATAGCTAACTGTGATTGATGACTTCTCGTGCCAGGTTCTGGACTAAGTACATCGCGTGCATTCTCTCCATCGATCCTCAGAACAATCTTCGGCAGTAGACAGGATTGTAATCTCCACTTTACAGATGAGGAAATGGAGGCTTAGCAAGATTAAATAAGTCCCCAAGGTCACATAACTGGGACCAGTCAGAGAATTGGGAGAGGGGTTGGGAGACCCTGGGAAGCCCCCCCTTCCCCCACCTCTCAGAGCTCAGTCCCCTTCCCTGAAATGAAGTGGCTCCCAGATGTGCTCTCTAGGGGCTCCCTTTGGGACTTCCTGGGGCCCTCCGGTTTCCTGTGGTGTGTCCGGAAGCCTGATCTGCATTCCTGGGAAAGCCAAGCTCTCCTAGAGGCCCTGAAGGGTGGTGGTGAAGACCCTGGGGCTGAATTCCCTGGGTTCAAGCCTAGCAGCCCGTGGAGTGACCTTGGGCAAGTCACTGTACCACAGTGTGTCAATTGGACCCTGATGGCACCCACTTCATTCACTGTGAAAGGATTAAGTGTGTTAATATTTGTCAAGTGCTTAGAATGGTGTCTGGCACAGAGTAAGCACTATGTAAGAGTTTGTTAAATAAATAAAAATTCTCTTTCCTCTTGCTCTATGGCCAGGTGCTTGCTTGCAGAAGAAGGCCTGGGATGATTAGTGGGGGGCAGGGGGCAGGCAGGATTGCCTTAGCAATGGAGCCAAAGGCCAATCTTCAGAGGAGCCTTACAGAATCAACCCAAGGGAGATGGGTGAAGGAGATGTCTTTTCCCTCTGGGCAGTCCAAAGGAGAGGTCTTTTAAAAAAAATCAGAAGTCAGTGGAGGCAGGAGAAGGGATGACAGGGAGAGGTTTGAAACTCCACCCAAACTGGGATCAGTTCCTCAAAGAGGAGGCCACAGCCTAGTGGCTGACCTGAGCCAGACCCTTTAATTTCTGAGAAAGGGAGAAAACATATATTAAAACTCTGTCTGAAGTGTTTGACAATTATTTTGAAAGAACCAGAGCAGCAGCTCTTGGCGCTGGCAAACAGCTGCCCATCAACCACCCTGCACCCCAAATGAGGGTCTGGGGAGACTCGGTTCAGCAAATCCAGGCCGGGCTTTCTGTCTCACCGGGTGACTTTTTTTTTTTTTAATGTGCCAGGAATTCCTCTCCCACGTGGGGTGGACTCCGAGGTACTCAATTAAGCAGCCAATGAAAAGTCAGCTCTCCGGTAGCAAATGACCCTGACACTTCTTGTAACATAAACAGTTGAAACGTTTCCAATTAGAACTGGAGACAGAGACGTTTGAACTCTTTCTCTCCACTCCCCTCCTTCTTTAAAAATAATTGTCAAGCGCTTTGGACATGGTGTTGTATACATGTTTTTTTATTTTCTCTTTCTCGAGCATAAAAGAAATGTATATTTCTCCTTGTTTTTTTCTGATTTGTGGGGTGTCGCGCGGGTGGGGTTAGAGCCGTGTTAAGCCTAAGGGGGTGCTGGCCTGGTTACTTACCTCCTATCCCTCTTCCTGTTCTGGGCTCCGGAGAGCTGGGAGTGATGCTGGGTGTGCAGCGAGTAGGATTCCGGAGGCGGTCGAGCTGGGCCTGTGACCCTATAGCCTGACCCTCAGAGAGGTTTGCTAATGAATGAAAGAGTGAATGAATAGGAATGAATCAATGCCTCTCCTTCACCAAATGCTTGCACCGATCCTCCTCCCGCAAGCAAAGGAGGGGCTGAGGTTGGTTCGTGAGCTGGCTGCCCTGGATTCGAATATTGACACTTCTGCCCAGCTTGGGGCAAATTGGAAGCTTTCTCTGCCTCTCTTTTTTACTCTATTAAATGGGGCTACCAGCCAGGCAGCTTACCAGGGGCGTGAGGTGAGGACGGGGAGAGTTCTCGCTTGGGTAGCGGCCTGCCTCGTGCATAGTAAGCGCTCTAGGGCTCTAACCATTCTGGACTGCGTGGCGGGCCCTCCAGCGGCGCCCTGCAGGAGGCGGCGCTCTGCAAAACCAAGTCCAACTATCCTGCCGCGCACTCCTCCAAGGTGCCGCGCCCCGCGCAGCCGCCGGGGCTCACAGGTGAACTGGCCGGGAGTCCGCCCTGTGGGAGTGTCCAGGTTCATGGGGTCCCCCGGATCGCGGACGCCGGGGCAAGAGCCGTGCCTCAACCGGGCACAGAGCTGCTGGGCTTTTCTGTCCGCAATCCGAGTAGACCTGACCTGGGGGCCGGGACGAGTCGGCCGACTGCGGGCGGGCGCCGTCGGAGCCAGTCCGGAATGAGATCGAGAAAGGGAGTCCGGACGAGGCGCATCTTGAAGGCATTGTGTTTAATAAATCCAGGCGAGACGCACACCCGCTACTCCCCCCTCCTCTTGGCTCCCAAATCGAGACCTGCTGTGGGATCCCCAGTTTACGGGGTCTTAAAACCCCCTCCACTTTGATTAGCAGCTTCAAAGGGCTCCCTTTAAAGTTTGCCCCCTCCCTGCCCCCACCTTCCCTTTTACAGGCCACCCCTCCCCCATCTCTCCTTCTAGACTTCTGGACGACAACAACAAAACACAACGCAAGCTTGGGGCGAGGAGGGGAGGGAAGGGAGAGATCTTCAGGTTTCCTCCTAAACGTGGGCCGTAGAAATTACCTGTTTCAGGCGTGCGCAGGAGTCAAAGAACCGTGGAGTTTAGGGGTTTTTTTCTTTTTCCTTTTTTTTTCTTTCTTTTTTTTTCTTTTTTGGTCTGTGTGTGTGTGTGTGTTTTACCTTTTATTATTTAAATTGATACGTTTCATTACTAGGGAGAAAAATAAAATATTCCTTTGATACACAAAATCAAATTGATATTTAGCCTCTGCTTACTTTTTTATGCATGGCTCCTTTATACCACATGGTAGTGACAGATTGTTTGAGCTGGAAGGAAAAGCCATTCAAAGCTAATTAAGCAGCCATTCCAAGCACTATTTGCAAGCGGGAGGCTCAGAAGCCTCGGCATTTGTCAGCGCTCCCCCACCCCTCGTGGTTTTGACTGACAGCTCTGGCCGCGGACTGACAGCGCCCTGCAGTTGCACCAATCAGAAGCGGAGAGTCCCCTCAGAGGTCTCTGATTGGTCTTCCGGGTCTTGCTCGGGGGCGGGGTCGGCGGCTCCCACGTGGGGGGCAGGAGCGAGAAAGGGGCGGGGCGGGTAGGAAGCGGGTGCGCCCACCCGTGACGTAAGGGGGAGGGCAGAGAAGGGGGAGGGGAAAAGGAAGCTCCAAAGAGGAGCCATTTTGTGTCTAATGAATGCTGCGGCCAGATGCTCGCATCTGTCGAGCCGGGCTTCTCCCTACCACCCCCCACCCCCCGCTTCGGTGCGCGCCGCACACGATTTATGTTTTTATTTAGGAAAATAAATAAATGAAGAGAGGAGCGCGGTTCAGGGCTGGCGGCCGGAGCGGGCGCTGGGAGGTTCAACTCCGAGGCGGGCGCTCACGTGTAACTCCCTGCGCACAGGCCTCCGAGCGCCCGCTCGCTCTCAGCTCCTCATTAAGATGCAAGAGCGAACTCCAGATCCTAATGAGGGGAAAATATAGATCCGGGGGCGCGCGGCCCGCTCGCTCGCGCCCGCCACCGGCCCCGGGGTGCGTGCGCTCTCATGGAGATGCCTGGGAGGGACGCGCGCCCCCCCCCACATCCCGGGGTCCGTCCACCCCGCGGTGCCGGAGAGGGTCCGGGGCGCGGCCGCTCCCCCCACCCCCCGGCCCCGGGCCCGTCTGGCCTGACGTAACCCCGAGCGGCAGAGCGAGGCTACCGGTCTGCGGGCAAACTGGCCCTCGCAGTCGAGTGGCCTGTGCGGCCGCGCGGGGCGTCCGGGGGCGCGGTGGTGGGAGTGCGAGGGGAGCGCACGGGGGCGGGCGAATGTCTGCGCCCCCCGGGGCGTCGAGACTGGCGGCAGAGACACCCAGGGGCCGGCACGCGCGCCCCTCCGCACGCTGCGGCCGCCGCGGTGACACTGCCGCGAGCAGGCCGAGTACACGGGGTGGGAACCGGGAGCTCCCGGGCCGGTGCCCGGCAGGGCCGCCTCCCCAACCCCTCCGCCGCTCCCCCGGGCCCCGGTGCGCGGCGAGGAGCCGCGGGAGGGATCCCTGAGTGGGGAGAGCGCGAGCCGGGCCGGTTGTCCGCCGGCAGCCGGCCCTTCCATCTGCGCTGTCCCCCAACCAAGAGTTCCTCAGACTTCTCGAAGGCCGTCGCCGCACATCAAAGACGCCGTTTATTTAGCTTTCTGAAAAGAAGGACGAGGGAACAAAGAAGAAAAGCTGGGGGCCGGTGGGGGGCGGGGGGGCAGGAGAAGGGTTAAAGAAAGGGGCGCTCTCAGTTCCCAGCAAAAATTTTAAGGTGGGAGGCAACTTTGGGACCCACCATTTTAGCAGTCTTAAATCTTGCGAAGTGAAAACATTAAAGTGACAAAGTGATTCTGTTTGTTTTATAGTATCTAATTGGGCTGCTTTGCAGACCTAATGAGATTCTAGAGAGGAATCGTTCGCCGCCACTGCAGAATAAACTGATACATTACTACCAGCCACAGGTTTTGAGGACCGTATAGCCTGTCTTTTTTCTTTTGTTGTTATTCCTCTATTTCCTCTCTTTCCCCCTCCCGCCAAATAATTATTTGCTAGTAGATCGTGGGGGGGGGGAAAGAAAGAGGCGGGGGGGGGGGTCTAGCAGCCCAGGACTATAATATATATCTATTTATTATATGTCTTTCGGTTAATTCCTGATCTGAGGAGCGCTGTTTTTCACTCCCATGCGAAAGTCACCAGCGGGTAGGGCCTGATTGCTACTTTTCATGCATAGTTTTAGACACAAGAGGGCATTGTGACGTCGCGCCCAGCGGCGCCCAGTCGCAGGCCGAGTCCGGCCGCCCCACGTGGGGGCCCCGCGCTCCCATTGGCCGGCGCCGGGCGAAGCTGCCACATTATTTTGTTACTTTTCAGTCCCTATTTGGAACTGCTCTCGCGGCAGTTCAGACCTCGTGCTCGTCCCCCTCGCCTGTCTGTGTGTGGTATCCGCAGGTCCGGGGCACTTTTCTGGGTGTGTGTGTGCGTGTGTGTTTGGGGGGTGTGTTCGGGGGATCTGTCGGGGCGCGGAGAGGAGAGCCGGGCCGAGGGCAAGGAAGGAAGCCGCAGAGCTCCCCGGGCTCGGGCTGCGCTCTCCCGCCGGTGCGCTCCGAGGCAGCGGCGTTGGCGGCGCCGAGCGCTCCTCGCCGAGGACGCGGCGCTGGAGCCGGGAGCAGCGAGGACCCCTTTGCGGAGGCTTCCTGTGCCCGCTGGAGTTAGGATGCCAGGGCGGCTGATTTGCACCTACTGAGCCCGGAGTTTCCTCCTCGGCCCTGGTAAGGGCTTGCGGCGGCGGCGGCGGCGGCGGCAGTAGCAGACGGAACAGCAGGCTCTCCTCTCCGACGGGGG
>LNAC01000018.1:829200-856591 GCA_002007465.1 Ailurus styani
CCCTTTGCTGCCCGCAGCCTCCCGGCTTTCCGTGCCGCCCGCGGGGTCCGCGGGGTGAGGGCGGGGGTCGCGGCGGGCTCAGTCCGGGTGCCGGGGGTCGCGAGCCGGGCCCCCCTCCTGCCCCCCGCGGCCCCGAGAAGTCCACGCGCTCGGCCGTGGCAACTTTCGAGTTGTTTCACTCCCCTGCCCGCGGCGGGGACCCGAGCCCCCTCCGCCCCGAGGCCGCGGGATGACCGGGGTTCCCCCGGGGGCGGCAGGACGTGGGAAAGTGGCTCGCGGAGGCCCTGGCCCTGGAGCCTCGGAGGAGGCTACGCGGACTCCAGGCCTGAGCCGGCTCCTCCTGCCCTCGCAGCCTCAAAGTGGAGTACGACAAGCTGGCGAACGAGAAGACGGAGATGCAGCGCCATTACGTGATGGTGAGAGGCGGCCGCGGGCCGGGCGGGGGGCCGGGGACTCTGCAGCGGGGTCCCCAGCACGCGGCGGCCAGCCAGCCGCGGTGTCACCCCAGCGTACCCCGACCCTCCACTCCCCCCCCCCCGGGCCACTTGCGGGAGGGTGGGTGAGAGGAAGGGCAGGAAGAGAAACCCCAGTCCAGGCGGGGCGCTTCGGGCGCTACCTCTCTGCCCCTTTCATTTGGGTTTTCAAGGGTTCCCAGAGGGCTGGTTGCCCTGTCTTGGCTAGTGAGATAGGATTGGATCAACCCACGTCAGGGTTGGAGAAAATCTCTTAGAGACCTCCTGGGAGTGTTTGGAAACTTCTCGGCTTTGCAGCCCTGGGATTTGGGACAGAAGCTCTCTCCGCCTCCCCCCTGCCTCCCTCTGGGTTTTGTAAGCGTTGAGGAGCCTTTTAAAGCCCTCTGCCTCCAATCCCCTCCCTCCTCAGGGATGCCCCAATGGAGAATCTGGTCAGCCCTGGGGCAGGAGATCGATTCTCATCCCTTTCCCGGTGTCTGTTTCAGTGAGTTTCAGTCTTCCGTTTGTGAGAGGCCATGGAAGGCACTTAAGCGCCCTCCCTGCACTGCTTTCCACATAAGAGGCCTTCGACACATTGCTAAATAACTCTCAGAGGACAAGAGGGTCCCAGTGTACACACGATTCCCTGTTGAACCCGAACCTTGTATAAACAGGATATATGGCACATGGGATGCTTGTGGGAGGGGGCGGGCTCGGCTCTTTGCATTATATATTCTGCATATATAATGTCCTGCGGAAGAGAAAACAGCACCTGCCCCTTGTCAGCCCTTAAACCCCTCTCTGTAGCTGGCTTCGGGGTTTGGGCTGAACTCCTTTAGCAGATGTATCATAAAAGTATCACTTGGCGGGAAACCCTCCCCGAAAGCTGATTTTGGAACGTGAACAGGTCAGCGTGTTGCCCGTTAATGGCTATTCTTCTTACTTTCTAGTACTACGAGATGTCCTACGGCCTGAACATTGAAATGCACAAGCAGGTAAGTGCTTTTCTTTCTAGAAAATCGATCTGATGGTTAAAAAACATGTAATATGTGGGTTTCTGATAGCCCCTCCTGTTTGAAAATGAGCCTAGTTCTTCAGTTCCTCCTCCTTTCCCTTGAAGAGTGAATGGATCCAGTCTCCGAAATGCGGGGTCTGAGGCGTCGCTGATTTCTTGGACATGTTGAGGTTTTATCGATCCAGCTTGTGAAATTAGTCCCGGTCTTGGATCTTGGTGGAAGATAAAGGAGCAAAGGGAAAGTTGCACCTTCAGGATCTGGTTTACAAACTCCTGAAACCCAGAGAGGGCTGGTGGGCTGGCTGCTTTTAAACGTTTTAATGTAAAATTCTCCAGGGAAACGCAGGAGGGGTGTGTATGTGTGTGTTTGTGTGCAAAAATTTGATGTTCTGCCTTGATAAGATTAAACTTCTAGAGTCTTAAAAGCCAGGCTGAGCTGTCAGAATTTAAGGGCACAAGCCACTAACTGCTGAAAAATAGGAATCCAGGATGAACTGCAGCCGAAATGCCTTGCCCTTTCCAAGGCCGCTTTCTCCTCTCTATCTTAATTTGAGGGCGGCTGGGTTCCCATTTTGCAGAGAAGGAAGTTGAAGCCCAGAGGTGAAGTAACTTGCCTAGGGGCAGCCTCACCAAGACTGTTGAGATGGCTGGTAGTTGAGCTCAGCTTTGAAATCCTGAAGTCAAACCAGTTTAGCTAGTGAGCTGTTGTTTGATGGATATGTAAACTACCTCCTATTGTCACTCTTCTAATAACAGTATACCTCAAACCAAGCAAATACAAACAGCCTTTATCTCCGTGCATATCAGTAACTAGTCCCTGGTGCTAGGCTGGGCTAGGCTGGGCTGTGGGAGAGGCCTGTTTGTGTATTTGTGTTCCAAGGAGAGGCTGCCTGTAATTTGGCTTGGCCGGCGATTAGAAGTGACTTGGCACGAATAAATGGCTCGAGCCGGTTGTTCTTTTTAACAATTGGTGTTCTTGAAATCTCAGAAGGCTGTTGACTCATTCTAGCCTTTGGTGACCGTGACTTGAATGGATTTTCTGCCTTAAATGAAGAGTCATTTACAAGGTCCGAATTTTGTTCTTTGGGAGGGGGCGGGGACCTGGGCAGGTGAGAAGGGCAGGTGACCCAGGAATGCTTGTAGATTGCCACCTGCTCTAGCGGCTTCCTGTGGAGCCTTCTGAATCTGTGATTTCCTTTCTTTACTGGAGGAGCCCCAGTGTTGAGTGGAGAGCAGCGGGACAGGGGCCTGAGTGTGTGGAGTGAGGTGGGAAGCCAGTCCGTGGCTTCCTGAGGGATTATGAGCTCCTTGGGGAGGCACAAGGAAGGCTCTGAGCCACAGAAATCGTAAGCAGACGTGGCTTTATATGTAGAGATGCTTCTCTTTGGAAGAATGGAGACAGGTTCTTTTTTTTCTTTCTTTTTTAGACTTATTTGACAGAGAGAGATCACAAGTAGGCAGAGAGGCAGGCGGTGGGGGGGGGGAATGCAGGCTCCCTGCTGAGCAGAGAGCCCGATTCGGGGGCTCGATCCCAGGACCCTGAGGTCATGACCTGAGCCGAAGGCAGAGGTTTGACCTACTGAGCCACCCAGGTTGCCCCCGGAGACAGGTTCTATCCAAATTTTCGGTGGGCCCGGCCGGGTCTGACTCGTCCAGTCAGAATCCCTGCAGTGGGCCTGGGGTCTCAGGTGTTCAAGGACCTTGGGGTGTTATGCAAAGTGCCACCTCCTCCCTTCCCTCCCTCCCTCCCCCCCCCACCCCAGTGCTTCCTATCTTGGGTGTGTTTAAAGAGGGTAATTGCACCCAGGTTTAAAATTTATAGCAGCAGTTATTCCAAGAGCTTCGTAATTAAAGTGTAATATGTTGTTGCATGTTGAGGTCTGCATGGGTGGTGTTCCCCACGTCTGTGAGTGGATGGTTCTTTGGCACAAAGAATCCACCTTGGCTGGTGGAGCAAAGGTGTTCCCGGAGTCCTGGGGAGACTCTGAACTCCGGAAGAGTTAACCGTCATAAGGCCTTTGGTGGTGGGGTTCGCCTCGAGACCAGCTGTGCGCATCTGGGACTGCTGGCGATTCCCCAGGCGGGGCTCTTAGGGGGAGAATGCCTGAGGTTTGGTGACATGGCCTCGTGTAATCCTCTCCTAGCTGCTAGAGGCAGACAGATGGGATTCTTCGTGCCCTTTGTAGAGGCCCGGAAACTGAGGCTTCAGGGAGGCCAGTGGCCAGAGCTGGGAGTCCAATCCAGGCCTTTGGAGTCCCCCACTGGGCGTTTTGACCCTGCTGCCCGCTCACCTTTGCCTCCCCCTTGGCTTCCCGGCATAGATGAGTGCGCTCTGAGCACCAGGTTTTGCAGGGTTTAGGGCATGGTCTTGAGTTGGGCAAAATCGCCTTGTGGCTGTGGAGGAACAAAGAGGCAAGGAGGTGAAGAAACCGGGGCTGAGAAAGACAGCCCTGACCTAATGGGGCCGGCCACTCCCTAGGCTTGCGAGGGTTCTGCAGAAGAAAACCCAGCCACTAATTGTAGTGTGGGTCTTGGGTGCCTTTGGCGGCTGGTGGTTAGGCCTGAGCAAACAAGTTTATCAGCTGACCTGTTTAGCGGTTGACTGGTGTTTTATCTGCACACACAATCAAGTGACTGGAGTGCTTGAATTATTCATGCAGTGTCCTGCCCTCTAGACTTGACTGTTCGTGTGATTACATCTGCCTGGAACAAACAGGCTGGATTCTTCATCTTTAAGCTCAGCGGTGGGGGCGGGGACTGGCTGTACCTTTATGTAATAGGTAAGGACCAGAGCCAGCACCTTGGGACGTGTGGGGGGTCCTCAGCCTGCTGGCTCGCACCGCCACACCCCCTCTTTCCACCAGCCACCACCATATGTATAGGTGTATGTTTGTATAGGTATATGTGTATATATATAATTTTTTTTCCCTCAGAGCTCTCCTTTGCTGTCTCTGTGGGAAATGCCTATTAGTTGGGAACCTCAGGTTCTGCCAGCTGGGCCCCGATTATTAACAGAGGGCAGCTGACAAAGTGTGTCCAGCTCATTTCATTTTACTGAGAGTGAAACTCACTGGGGCTGGCTCCTTTCCTGGCTGTTTCTCTGTCTCCTTCTCGCACGTTCTCCAAGCTGTCAGATCCCAGAGAAGTAATAAATGGGTTTTCCTCCCACTCCTCTGCCTACCTCCTTAATTATGACAGAGCAAAGATGACAGAACCACGGGCCAGGCCTCAGCCTTGGAGGGGTCACCCACCTCCTCCGAGCTCCCACTTCCAGGCAGAATGTCAAGGGTGATTCAGTGAGGCCGGGGAGGCAATGGTGGCTGCCCAGCTCTTCGGTTCCCATCCTGTTCCTGCTGAGGCTCTCCAGTGCCGGCCACCAGTCACAAAGCCAGCTTAGAAAGGAGGGCCCCAGAGCACCTGTTGGGCATTGGGTTTGAGGCCGGAGAAGCTGGGTCAGGCTGTCTTCACCCTCCCCCAGTTAGCGTTGAGGTTTCAAAAGAGGGCTTGAGGCATTTGGGACCCCGGGGCAGCGCCATGCCAACACCTAACGGTCCCCTTTTTTCTGTAAGCCCAGAGGAGGAACTCTTCCTCCCAGTTTCTTTTGGCATCCCAGAACTGGGAGAGCCCTTTGGCTTCTCATCCGAACCTTCCATTTTACAGATGAGGAAACTGAGGCGCGGGAGGGGAGCTGAGCTTGACCCAGTCGCCCAGTCCCGCAGTAGTGGTGGGGCTGCTCCTGTGGCCTTCTGTCCCGTTCCCCAGGTCTCTGTTTAGCAAAACTCAAGAAGTGAAGCATATTTGTTGACTAACCAATCGCCCTCCGTGGCTTTGAGTATCGTTGCTTCTCTCTGCCTTATTATCTCAAGAGGCTAAGGCTACAAAGCTGGTTATACCAAAGTACAAAGTACCCCGTTTCGGGTTGTATAACCTTATCAGCTGAATACTTTTTGCCCACAGTCCTCTTCCGAATTGCCAGCTATTTGCACAACCAATGATTTGATGTGCGTAATAATAAACCGAATGCATAACTAGCAACCCGAGAGGTAAGATTCGCTGACGAGCTAAAGCGGTAAAACCTGTGAACTTTTTACCCTGGTTCACCCGAGGATAGAGAAGGCCGCCAGCACGGGGCTGAAGAAGGAGATGGCGAATCTCCGTCCCCTCCCCTCGTATCCCCTGAGTAATTAGGGGCTTGGCTGGAAGGTCTCCAGGCACAAGCTGAAGTTCTAGGACCATCACTTTTGCAGGTGCGGGTGGCCAGAGGGAACCAGCAGGTGGCGAGGTTACAGAGACTGGGCCTGGGAGTGCCGGTCTGTGGCATCTGGATTGAGCTAAGAGATCTGGAGTAGTATTTTTTCCTGCACCCCTCCTAGGCTCTGGTTTCCACCTAACCTTTCCCGGCTGGTCACGCTTGCCCAGGACCGCCTTCCTCCAGTCACACAGGTCCTCTCACTGCCCTGGGGGCCTGCCGTGGTCAGCTTTGGGGTCTGCCGAGCTCAGAGTCCCCTTCCTCTGGCCCCAGACTGCCTTCCACCCCAGTCTTCTCTGGACTCCCGATTCTTCACTGCCGAATGAGCTGTGCAGAGGGGAGTTGGTGTGGTTCTCTGGCTCGTTCCCTTCTCATACGTTTGGGGTGTGTGTGTGTGTGTGTGTGTGTGTGTGTGTNTTAAAGATTTTATTTATTTATTTATTTGTTCTCAGAGAGAGCACAAGCAGGTAGAGTGGCAGGCAGAGGCAGAGGGAGAAGCAGGCTCCCTGCCGAGCAAGGAGCCTGATGTGGGACTCGATCCCAGGACCCTGGAATCATGACCTGAGCCGAAGGCAGCTGCTTAACCAACTGAGCCACCCAGGCTCCCCTCCCTTCTCATACCTTTGATCACTGTGGGATGACCCAGGATCTGGGCACGTGAATGGTTCCTGTTCTTCAAGGACACTGAGCCCGGGTGGGAAACCTGGCTTCTTAATAAGACTCCTTCCATGAACTCTTCTGGACCAGGGGCCCCCAGAGGGCACAGAGCTCTTCTTTCTCTCTTTGGATTCCTCCTCCTCCACTTCGTATAGGAAGGGTCTGGTCTATGTCATAGGCCCGTCATTTCCATTTTGTCCTGGGAGTGAGTCGGTTGGTCAAGGAATGAGCTCCCTTTTCCCTCCTGCATGGGAAAGTGTTTTTTATCCGGATCTGTTTGCACAAAATACAGGGACACGCGAATAGGTAGTCAAGGCCAAATCTCAGTGGGGTTTCCCCCTATGATCTGGCACGCACTTGCTGTCCTTTCTCACACTTCATCATCTCGTTTTTGTAGCGATGGAGGAAGCCCCTCCGCTGGGGTCTGTTATGCGCACTTAGCATGAAATAGGTGCTCAGTGAACACACCAGTTTTCCTTTGCTCCGAATTCCTCACAGGCTTGTCACAGGGTGGGATTCCAGATTCCCTGAACCCTGGCGAGAGGAAGTGAGGTTTTTAATTGTGGGTTGGCCCCAGCTCTGCAGGCTTCCTTCTACCACTGAGCATCCAGTTTCTTCATCAGGAAAATGAGGGGGTTGGATGCATGCCAGAGCGGTTATTAGGGGCCTGGGATGTGCTGGGTGTGGGCTGGGGCTGGTTACACAGCCGAATAAGACACCATTCCCTCGCCTGGGGAGTCTGCATCTAAATAAGTCATGGAGCACAGTGAGGGAAGTGCTAATGTGGCCCAGTGTCCCTGGAGGGGCACCCAAGACAGACAGCTCATTCTTCCCCGGAAAGAGAGGGAAAGGGGAGTCAGGTCAGGGAAGACTACACCAGGGGCTGTTACCTGAGCCCAGTCTTAAAGGGAGGGCAGGGGTGAGGAGGAGGAGGAGGCATCTCGGCTTCTCTCTCTCTCTGTCTCTCTCTCGCTCAGTGGCAGCCACTCTTGGAAAGGCCAGGGGACGCACAGTCCACAAGTTGGAATGGTGGGGGTGGGGGGAGAGGATGTGGGCCTCCACTTGGGGAGTGAGGCGAGGTGGTGACATTTTGCAGCAAAGTGATCTCCCAGGCCTCTCTGCTCTCACACTCCCGGCTCCCTCTGTCCCCATATGGCTCTGCAGGGCTGGCCCGTGTCCATCTGCCTGGGGCGGGCTCAGGGAGGGGGGAGGCGGTTGGGGGGGGACGCCCCCGGCTGGCGTAGGCCTCCGGGGCCTGTTTCTGCACCCCAGCGTGCCGCTTTGAACTTTCTTCCCCAAAGTGGCGTTGCCTCCTTTCCCCGTGTGGGTAATTCTGTAATGACTGGTTCTGACCCGCCCCTCCCCCATATTTAATTCTCATCAGCCAGCTCTTTCCACTTTGCTATTAATGATAGCAGCCAGCGAAATAGCTTTCAACATGCCATTGACAGTCTGGTTTAAGAGAGCACTTGAAGTAGTGCTAGACAGCTGAAAGCACCCATAATTGTGTACCAGAGTGAGAACTGCATGCTCGAGGGCCTTGTTTTTATATGCTTAAAGGGACAATATCTTGTTTTCAACAAACGCTCTCTCGGAGACTCCCGGCCAGGATGCTGGCTCCTCTGGCGCACCACTCCTGTCCCCTGGCTCTTTCTCTCCTCTCTCCTGCCTTTCACACGACTTGACTTGTTCCCCCTCAGGTTGGGGGCTGAGGAGAAACTTGGGGGGGAGGGGGTTATTTCGGGAGGGCTGGTTGCCTCGAGGCCCTGGCCTAGGGTTTCTGGGGGAGGGACTGGGAGGCCTGTCCTCTCCCCCGTGTTTGATGTGGAGTTCTTTTGTTGGCTAAGGATGTCACAGCCTGAGGGGGCGGGGCAGGCTTCCAGGGAGCCTTCAGTGTTTCTCGGAGGGCCACCTCTGGGGGGGGGGGGGCTGTGGGGGAAGGCTCCACTAACNCTCTGGGGGGGGGGGTGCTGTGGGGGAAGGCTCCACTTACTGGAGAAGCACACCAAGGACCGCTGAGCCGTTGGCCCCTTTCAGAGCAGATTCTGGGAGGCCATTCATTGTGCAGAGGCCCCTCTAGAAAGCACGAGGGTCCGTAGGGCAGGGACTTACTCTTAAGTGGAGGTTCATGCAGGGCTTGGGGGCTTAACCAGGGGCCCCATCTTGTCAGCCTGGGAGATTTTGCCTGAGAACAAAACCACCCTCCCCTTCACCCCAGGCGACTTCATTACTCTGAAGATGCCACACGGCCCTTTGGGCAGAGGTTCCCCTCACCCCACTGTCACCCGAGCTCCCCTTCACCAGTGGTATCCTTGAAAGGTGAAGAAAGAACCAGGTTCCCGGGAGTGGGGCCTGGAGTCTGGCTGTGGCAAAGGCCAGGACTGTGGATGGGCTTGACTCTTGTGTCCAAAGCTGCCTCCTCCTTCTGGCCACCGTGTGAGTGACACCGACAGGGGCCTGGGGTCCCGGGGCAGCTTGCCACCACCACCACCAAATAATTCCAGCAGAAGGCCTTTTTTGGGGACAAAGAGTTTGAAAGTTTTGATCTTTCAAATACCGAAATAATACCGACTTTTTGTATCTCTATAGTACTTGATTGTTTGCAAAGCAGAATAGACCTTTTCGTCTTAGAGACCCCAAATAAGAGGCATTTGGGTGCAGGACAAACACACGCTGGGGGGAAAGCATCAGAGTGTGGGGTGTGAAAATGACCCTGGTACATCCGGGGCCCTAGAGGGCTGTGTTCTTAAACTGGACGGGGCAGCAGGGGCCGGGAGGGGAGGGTCGTGGTGGTATGTGGAATGCAGTCTCTGTGAGTTCCGTGAGGGATAGGACCATTTTGTATTCGCTGAGGCCCCAAGCCCTGCGTGGTTCTGGGTCCATACTGGGTGCACAGTGTACGTTTTGGTGGGCACTCATGGAGGGCAGCGTTCGAGTTTGGGCTTCTCCCTCACCCTGTAGAGCAGGATGGACTTTCTGGGGAAGGATACAGGTTTTCTCGGGTTTCTGAGAGAGAGCTGTTGGAGGCAGAGTTGTGATTGGAGAAAAGAAATGTAAAAGTGGCATGAGCTTTGATGTGAAAGCATCTTTAATATAGTTTCAGGGTTTTGTCTTGTTTTTGTGTTTCGTCTTGGTCTGCGGACAGTTCAGATGTACAAAGGGAAGATAGGAGGTGGTGAGGAAAGAGATAGTGGGGAGGAAGATGATAAAGCAGAGATGGGGGAGGAAGGAATGAGGAAGAGAGAACATGCTGAATTGGGATTCCGAGAAGGAACCAAGTAGCCGGAAGGCGAAAGTCAGTGGCTTGGAGGTAAATTGGTAAACCACGCTTGGCATGCCTTGGCTGTCTCTTTGGGCGTGGAATTCCACGCCTTATCCTGCTGCCCTTTTAAATCCTTGGTGACCACTGTTCACACTCTTCAACTGTTTGTTGTTGTTGTTGTCACTTTTAAAAACCGGAATGAAATCTAGTCTAGCCCATTGGTAGAAGTTCCTTTTTTGTTTGTGCCCCAAAGCGACATCTTCCCTCATAAGGAGCCCCGAAGGAGCAAGAGTCCTTCCCACACTCCTGCGGCACTGGGGAGACCAAGAGCACCTTGGGGACAGGGGAGGGGCAGAAAAGGGGACTCTTCCCCTTGGTTGCGAAGGTTTGGTTCTGGACTCCTACCCCACCCAGCCAGTCTGCAACCAGAAGGCTGGAGGAGGAGGAAGAGGCCTTCTCCCCGGTCCCCAGACACTTGCCTAGGGAGACCCGTCCACAGGTCGGTCCTGACCCTGAGCGTCAAACTGTTTGTCCAGTCAAGGGCATGCTTTGTGAACCAGTGGTGATTTCTGCCGGAAAGAGCCTGGCAGTCTGGGGGAGACCGGTGGGTGAAGAATGGGAGTCAATCTTTGGTCAAGGGTGGGGGACAGGAACTGTCCGGCTTCCTGTGCGGGAAGAGGGAGGGCAGACTCCGTGAGCCCCGGAGCACAGGTGGCCCCAAGTGGTCTAGAGTGAGGGGCTCCATGGCTCAATGGGAGCTGAGTGAGCATGAGACCCAGCAGGTGGAGGCTGCGAGTCGGCCGGGACTGATGGGTCCAGGAGAGCTTTAGCTTCCCCTAAACCCTCTGGGTTGCTTTTCCTGGAAGGGGCCCCTTCCTCCGAGCCCCCTCACCACTGGGGAGGGTAGCAGTCCAGTTCGTACCTGGCTTTGCCTCAGGGCAGAAATCCCAAGGAAAGACCGGAGCGGCTGAGGTTGGTGGTTGTGTTGCCCGGTGTCCGGTGTCCCACTCTCCTCAGTCCGTAGGCCCTCAGAGAGCAGGTCTGCCCCTGCCAGAGTCCTCTCACGGTTGCCCGGATGCCGGCCTCTTGTGCGCTGTATGCAGCCTGTAGGAACTTCTTTTTTTTTTTTATTTTTTTATTTTTTTATTTATTCATTTGACACAGAGAGAGAGAGAGAGAGATTACAAGTAGGCAGAGAGGCAGGCAGAGAGAGAGGAGAGAGGAGGAAGCAGGCTCCCTGCTGAGCAGAGAGCCCGATGTGGGCCTCGATCCCAGGACCCTGGGATCATGACCTGAGCCGAAGGCAGCGGCTTTAACCCACTGAGCCACCCAGGCGCCNAGGCAGAGAGAGGAGAGAGGAGGAAGCAGGCTCCCTGCTGAGCAGAGAGCCCGATGTGGGCCTCGATCCCAGGACCCTGGGATCATGACCTGAGCCGAAGGCAGCGGCTTTAATCCACTGAGCCACCCAGGCGCCCGCCTGTAGGAACTTCTTAAAGGGAGCAGGTACCAGTGCTTTCTAGATCCTTCCTCTCTTAGTCTATTTGAGTTTCTGTTCCCTCACCTGCGGGGATCTCGTCTACCTGACCCTCCCTCACTTTCCCCCTGCCCAGGCCCCCGGTGGGGAGCGGGGGCCCGTCCCTGCTAAGACTTTCTCCAGGCATCTTTGTGCTGGTGGTGGATTCAGAGTTTCTCTGTCAGAAGCCACTGGTTTTCAGAGGGGTGTCCTGGCAGTCCCGTGCAGAGCACCTGGCGCCAGGAGGTGGTCATTCCCGAAGCGAGGCTTGGGAGTCAGACAGCCTCGGGCTTGAGTCCTCCATCAGGACCTCCTGGCCGTGTGGGTTGACCGTGGGACCTCTGTGAACTTCATTTGGTACTGGAGGGAGAATGGGAACCTCTGCCCACCAGAGCAGTGCCTTCTGAGATGGCTACCGTGACCAAGGAACTGAGTTTGACGTTGAGTCGTAACTAACTTTCACTAGCCACACGTGGCTCACGGCTGCCTCTGTTGGACCCCGCAGTTATAGGCAGCGCTAGGAGAAGTATGTAAGGTGACGAATATACAGGGACTGCTTAGCACAGTCCCCTGCGTGCAGGAAGGCCTCAGCAGTGTCTTCTCCCGGCGGGACGGAGTCCCACAGGTTGCCAAGGCCTCCAAGAGTGAGGCCAAGATCCTTGGCACTGCGGATGTTGTAGGACTTCCCAGAGCCCTTCCCACGTGCTGTAGGTTGGCCCCGCATACCAGCTGTGAGCACGGATGTCTGCCGAGGGTCAGGCGTGGGCTCGTGGGCTCTGGTGGACGGGAGGCAGGTTCAGAACCAGAAACTCAGTCTATTTCAGGCATGGCCGGACTGCTTGTCCCCCAGGCCATACCAAGACGTGGTCTCCCCGCATGCCTGCCTCCAGGACATCCACTTGTATGTACTTCAGGACTTTAGTTCCAGGGCCGGGAAGACCCCAGACAAGGCCTTTAAGACTTCGGTAGACTGCAGCCGCCTTGTGCAGTTCGGGGTGTCTCAGTCTGGGCATTATTGACAAGTAAGGCTGGATAATTCTTTGGGGTGAGGCTGTCCTGTGTTCCCCAAGATTAGCAGCATCCCTGGCCTCTACCCACTAGTTGTCAGGAGCACTGCTCCAGTTGTGACTCCCCCGTCTTCTAGACATTGCCAAGGGTCCCCTGGGGGGACCCTTGGTGTCAGGGCAAGAATTCTGGCTTGAGAACTGGGAGAGTTGGTTGCCACTTTTCTGGCTTTGTGACCTAGGGCAGCTTCTTGCCTTCTCTGGGCCCCGCTTTCCTTATCTGTAAACTGTGATGTTGAATATGGTGGTGGTTTGGGAGGCCGTCCCATCCCGACCCATGAACAAATTTCTAAGTAACTGATCTTGATTTTTATGGCCTATGAAATGCCACCGCTCCTGCCATCCTTGTGTGGGGAGAGAGGACCCTCTGACCCTGTCAATCTAAGAGGGACGGTCATGCTTTTCAGCTGTGAACTCAGTGGTGGGCGGCTAGAATGGGGCTCTGTGTCTGCCCACAGTCAGGCTGTCCCCTCCCCCACACCTCATTTTCCTTTCCTGCCACCCGGATTTCCCAGCGAGCCTCTGTCCTTACAAAGTCATAGCCAGTGTTCCATTTGTAATGCTGACCTTACAGGGAGACCCCCAAAATTTAACGAGCTGCCTCTGCAAGGGTAATGTGACTTTTACAGCCTGTTGAGGGGCAAAGGGAGATTTGCATAATGTTCCAAGGGGGATTAGGTGGCTGGGGGTTGCCATGGCAACCCCACAGGGATGAATTGAGAATTTTTCCTCCTGGCGGGAGTTGGCCAATGGAGTCTGGGAAGGTGGGGGAGGGAGGCAGAGGGTTATCTGAGGGGAGGGAGGGGACGGAGGGCTCAAGGGATGGGGGGGGGGCTGTTAGTGGCGCCTGGGATGAATGGGCAGTGTTGGGGGAAGGTCTAATCTGTAAAGGCTTTCCCTGTTCTGTCTACACAAGCAAGCTCTTTGAGGGCTGTCCCCTGGAGTGGGGGTGGGAGGCAAGCGGAGTTTAATGTGTTTGGGAACCAAGAAATTAAAGTGAACAAATATTTAAAGATTATTGGATCTTGTTAACAGGAAGCCCGGTGGATGGAAATTGAGAGTTTGAGAAATGAAAGTCATAGAGTCTGAGAGCCAGGGAGGGACTTGGCTGTCACCTAGGCCCAGCCACCTCCCGTGGAGTGGTGTCTAACCCCTGTCCCTGTTGGGTGGCCATTGAATGCTCCTGAGGACGGGGTGCTTGCTCTCACACAGCACCTAATTCATTTTTGAGAGAGCTCTGATGATATACTGCAGCCGGATCTGCCTCTTTCATGCAGTGGGAACTGAGGCCAGAGTGTACGACAGACCTGGGACTTTGCCTTGCCGACTCTTCCCCGGGCTCGGTGGCCAAATGCCTCCTCTCCCACCCCTCTTCCCACAAGCTCTTCCCCCTTCCTTGCATGGCTTCACTATTCCCAGTTCCCTTATTCCCTAGACTCTTGGAAGAAAGTGCCAGAGGTTTCTGGTAGGCAGAGGAAGGGAAGGTGGAATTCCTTCCAGGGTGGCGCCTGGAGGGTCATGTCTCAAGCCGGGCACCCCGGACTCTCTCGCCTTTCACCTGTCTTAGTTGGGTGGGGCCAAGCGTGTCGTATGTTCGCTGCCATCCTTACCTGTGTGAAGGTAAGGGCTAACGCAGAGTGCCCCGGCCAGGCTGGCCCTAGCCAGTGTCCCATTCCCTCCTTTGGAAGCCAGATCCTCAGGGTCACACAGGGCTGGGCCTTTTCTTGTATCCAGCCCTCCCGGCATAAAGAATTCAGCAGGCTTCCTCAGAAGGCATAAATATTTAATGGCATTGTAGTTATATATAATTTGATCAATATGTCAGTGCTAAAAGGGCCTTTATGGAGGCTCACCTATCATTGAGTGATCCGTGATGGAAACCCTCCCGGCCCCTCCAGAAGCAGGGGCCATTATCTCCCTGGGCTGCTAAGTGGATCATTTATTTGCCCCCCTCTTCAAGACCCTGGATGCTACTCTTCCCGTAGAGCCTGTGGGGGGGCTGGAGCAGGGGTTCCCCGTCCGGGCGTTTCCTGGGAGTGTCACCCCTCTTTGTCCCTGGACTTCCTTCCCGCTGGTGATGAAACACCCACTTGCTTTCTTTCAGAGCTGTCTAAGCTCGGTCTGAGGAGAAACTGCCTGGCAAGGAATTTCGTGGTCTAGTTCAATAATTGAGGACCTATCAATTTAGAATTGCCTGGGACATGCGATGGGATATTTTAAATTAAAAATACTCAGGCACATTGTTCCAGAATCTTTCAACATTTGATTGCTTCGTGGTTACCGCCGCCGCCTCCTCCTGCACAGGCCCTAACTTCCCTCCCTGTGCCCCTCTGAGTTTAATTCGAGATGAAGCAGACTCATTTGGAATACCCCAGACCTTGAGTCAAAGAACCAGGTAAAGCCTGATTAAAATTCAAGAACTACAAGTGCATCAAGTCGTCCCCCCCCACCCCCAAACACGCATGTTTCTGGAGGAATAAGCCAGGGTCCTGGCCAGCAGAACGAGCCCTTCCTACCATGGCTGCTCGGCACTGACAGATGGAATGTCACTGCTCTTGAACCCTTTGTGCCATGAAGCCTGGTCCTGGGGACCGAGCCCCAGCCAGCGGCAGCCCAGCCACATCTTGAAGTGGCTCTGTCTCCTCTTCCTCATCACCCTTTAAACTCTTGCCATGCCCTCTTTTCCTGAGCTGTACGGAGGAAGGACATGTCACAGCGCCATTCAGGAACGGTTAGCAGGCTGAGACGCAGTGAGAGCTCCAGGATCTTCCAAGTTACCACTTTGCAGCTCTGTGTTGCAAACAACGCAGTTGGACCCCGGAGGAGGGAAGCGATTTGCCCAAAGCCACAGAGCTAGATGGAGGCAGAGCTGGGGGTGGGGTGGGTGGGAGCCAGGTTGGATCAGCATGGCTTAACATGCTCTTTAAAATGCCAGGGTTCTCCCTTGCCTTGTTTTTATGGAGCTGAGGTCGCAGTGAAGTGTGTGTTCCCGAAAGCCAGCGGGGACAGACAACGGGGCAGTTTGAAATAACTAGCAGGGAGACCATCGGGTGGAAGTGGCTGCGGACTGGGTTGAGCAGTCAGCTACATTTTCAAAAAAAAAAAAAGGGGGAGTGGTGGCCAAAGATAGGATGGCTGCCGAAGGCCAGGAGCAGGAGCCTGTGGGGCAAGGACCAAAAGCGGATTCGGGCTCCCCTCCTTCTGTGTCCTGGGCCCGGGGCCAGAGTGTGATGGGAGAGGCAGGGCTTGAGGGTGCTGAAGGGCCCTTGGTTTCCAGCAAGATGGTCGCAGGTCCTGCTTTTCTTGAGATGATCATCACATGCACGGGAGCTAGGAAGGCGCACTGAGCAGATTGGTCCTTGGGAAATTACACTTGTCCCCCCATCCCCCCACTATCTTGTTTTCCATCATTTATTAGCCTAACAATCTCGCCGGAGACGTGGGGCAGATGTTACTCCCCGCGCCCAGTTGGGAACACAGATTCCGAATCTCGCAGGGTCTCTGGGCACGTGTCTCCGAGCTGCTTCTGTCTGCGTCTGCTAGATTAGCTCCTTCTGAGGAACAGTGTTTTCCCACCAGCCAGGCTGCCTTCTTTGAACCACACTTGAAAAGAAACTTTCAAAGGCCGCGCCCGCCTCCCCAAACACCTCTTTCCAAAGGCAGTGGTCTCCCCGCTGCCGGCACCTACCTTCTCCCAGGTCCACATCTGAGGATCTGGCTCGAAGGCGGTGGCTTTGCGCGACCCACGTGGAGGGAAGGACGGAGGCCCGCCTCACACGGACCGCGGCTGCCTTATTGATAGCACGGTGCCCTGGACCGCCAGCGGGAGTTTTCCAGCGTGTGGTCTGGTTCCAGTTTGTGATTTGTGACCTGTCCCGCTTGTGGAAGTCACATGCCTTGATTTTTTTCTCCCCCTTTCTTGGAACTGAATGTTTAGGACTTGTTTGAGTTGGACCAAATGCTGTTTTAACAGCTGTTCTAATCGGAAATGCTGTCAATGATTAACCCTGACGGTAGTTTTTCTTTCAAAAATACTTCTCCAAGCTCTCTCAAAATGTCGAAATGGGGCTTCTTGGTAGGAAGTCGTTTAGTGAGGTTGCTTCATGGCTGGGCGAGTGTCAGTTTCCCCAACTGAAACGTGGCACTGCTTGTTGTAAGGGCCTCGAGGGGGTACTGTGAGCTCACACGTGGGAAATACTTAGAACAGCTGGGGTGGTGCATGGTAGCCATCGTTATTAATATTCTTGTCGTTGAAGAGTGGCTCTGTCCTTCCAGCTTATATTTCCAGGAGCTTCTGCTCTGGGATCACCACCCTCCAAAAAATCGATGTTAAGGAAAAGTCCTTAAGGGGGCTAGTCTTCCTGTCCATTCTTTGACTCCCCAGTGTGCCGAGACCATTCCTGGGGGTGGGGCAGCCCATAGAGAGCTGGGTAAGGCTCACTCCCTGTTTCTGCTGTTTGGGGAGACCAGCAGGGGAGTGCCACTCCAAGGCAGGTGATGATCCCATGCAGTGACAGCTGGGAGGGACGGAATGGGCGTGCTCTCCACCCACCCCAGACCCAGACCCAGACCCAGGGAAGACGTAGTTTACTATAAACGCTCTCCAAGTGTGCATCCCCTTCTGCCCGACCGCCACCACCTTCTGCCCACCTCCCAACCCTGCATCATTCTGTCTCGTGCAGCCAGGCCTTCCTGGAGTTCGGGTGCAGGACAGGGTCTGAATGCCCATATCCCAGGCCTCCAGAAGGTTCCCTGTCTGTGTGCAGCGGTTCTGATGTTTGTGGTGTTGGGAGGTGGGGCGATGGAGGCAGGAACTGCTTCTGGTGGGGTGGAAGGGTGACACTGGGAACTTGCTCACAGCTGCCTGGTGGCCTGGGATGCCAAGCCTGGAGCTGGGCACAGCTACGGGAAATCTCAGTAGGTCCCTTTTCCTTATAACTGGAGGATGCTGGGCTCCCGCCCAAGCCCTGCAGGAAGATCCCACCTGGGCGAAGGCTGTGGCTGTGTGTTTGCTAAAGGGTATGGGGAAGGGGAAGGTCAGCTACTTTTCATATTTTGCCTGGAACTGCCAAGACCCTGACACTTGACCTATTTGCTGGAGGAAGTAAGCAACGGATGGGAACCCTTTTAAAACCACCCACCCCAGGGGTTGCGAGAGCTGTAACTGCTGCGTAAGCCAGAGTAACTGGGGCGGTTCAGAGCCTGCCTGCCGCCTGCCTTCCTGGCTCAGGGGTGGGAGCAGCGGCCGGAGACCCACCGCGACAGCACTGCCTCACCCTGTTGGTGAAGGGCTGCTGCCCGTCCCACCTCCCCATTGTATGTCAGCGTTCCATCCACCACTGCCCTGGCCACAGATGTCGCCCACCCTGGGCCAGGCCCAGATCTGCAGCCAGGGGGACCTTGGAGAATCAGTGCAGGGAGGCTAGTGAGATTCTTTTGGCTAAATATTGTTGAGTACCTATTGTGTGCTGAGCACTGCTGTGCTGGTCATCGGTGGTAAGAGGCTTTGGACCAATGAGCCTGGTTGTTCTAGTTTATGTCTGCTTCCTGTTTTGAATATATCCTTCTATTCTGATGTGGCACATGAACACCTGACCGTTGAAGGACAGTGTTGCCCTGTGCAGGTTTGGAGTTGCAGACGGGTGGATTGTTGTCGATCTCTTGCCATATACAACCCTGATCCTGTTTCCTTCCCCTTCCCCACTATCCATTGAGGGAAAGATGAACAGAAATGAGAAAGGATCCTGTTTGGGAGAAGAACTCTTCCCACTTACTTAGATTAATAATTTATACACTAATTACTTAGTCATCTTCCTAGATTCCTTACAATATAAAAGATGGGTATCTAGTGGGTCAAGCCCAGAGATGATGCACAGAACAGCTCCGTACAACAAAGAAGTATCTGACCTCAATGTCAACAGCGCTGAGGCTGAGAAGCCCTGGTGTCTAGTGTCCTTACTGGAAGGTACCCAAATGGCAAATGGGGTGGTAAAGCCCAGAGGTCGCCGCTAGGGGAACGCTCCTTCTCCACCCTGGAATTTGGAAGTGGGACCCATTATTGCCATTCAGTAGGTCATTCCGTCCTTTGCAACCAAGAATTGTTCCACCCCGGATACCCACAGTGGGTAACTCTGGCCCTGTCCTGAGAATCGGAGTGTTCTAAGAGAGAGCAGTCCCTGGTCCCCACCCAGGACACCCCCATGGAGTAGACAGTTGGGGCCTGCCACTATGGCCGGCAGCCCCAGGGTGTAGGGCCACACGAGCCCATCGGGTTCCTAGTTGATGATGGCCTGTCCTGTCTCTTCCCCAACCAGAGGCAGCATCCTTAGTGGCTGGGGGCTAGAGGGAGGGAGGTGGGGGGTGCTAGCCCCGGGAATTCAATTCTCCAAGGTCCGAGCTCTGTTTGTAAGCCTTCAGACAGCATTGTTTTTATTTTAAGTGCACCAGATTTCTCATGGAGAGCCATTCGACATGCAGATGATGAGAAATTTTTAAAGGCTGTTGTCATGGTTTTGTCTCTGGAAGATTGCTGTGTGCTGATGAGAGCTTTGAAGCCCTGCCGGAACCTGGGGCCTGGGGGCCTGGGGCCTGGGGGCCTCGGGATTCAGCAGGAGATAAGGCAGGCAGTCTTGAGCCCTGTCTGGCAGGGGGCCTAGGCCATCCTGCCTGGACACAGTTAACTGTTTGGCACTGTTTTTTTTTTTTTTTTCCCAAACTGCTCTGGATCTGAGATCGGGGTTCACATAGGACAGGGGTGGCAGAAGCAGTTGATACTTATCTGAACATGATCTGCGCTGGCATGTTGGGGGTAGAGCAGAGAAGTGCTCAGCTCATGATCAACTTCTAGGAAGGATTGGGGTTCCAACAAGTTACCTGTGAGCAGCTACTTCAAGAAGGCAGTGTTTTAACCCTAAAGTGGGAAGCACTCGTGGTGGGATTTCAGGCTGGGTGGGGGAGGGGTCAGTGTGGTGGGGGAGAGGCCAAGTGAAAAGTGGAGAGGGTTGCAGGAGGCCCTCGAAGGCACCTGTGGCTCTGGGGGCTTCTGGTCACCTGCTTCATCTGAGAGCCAGAGCACCTGTCTTGCTGTTGCCATTGGGCACCACTGAGCACAGCCAAGTCCTCCTCACCACCATGTGCTTTACTTGGATAATAGCTTTTACTGGAGTGTGTGGTGGGGGTGTGGGTGGGGGGGTCGTTCTGGTTTTCGTTTTGCTTTGTTTTTAATTAGGGCTTGCATCCTGAGCCGGCAGAGTCTCTGGTCCAAACCACCCATGTAGACCCTCCTCTGATAGGAAATCGCAGCTCCCCAAAGCCGAAGCAGCCCGGCTGGGGGAGTGGAGCGGATTCAGCAAGGCCTCCTGGCAGGGGGCCCTCGGAGGGCATCTGTGGCTTCGGCAGAGGGCGCGTTGACACCTGTGAGACATTTCGGCGACTCGGTGTATCTGCCTGTACTTCACGCAGTCTCTCTTTTTTGCAGACAGAGATTGCGAAGAGATTGAACACGATTTTAGCACAGATCATGCCTTTTCTGTCGCAAGAGGTAAGACCTTTCCCTGCGTCCTTCTTGTCTTTCCAGTGCGATGCTGCCCGGTGCCACCTGGGTCTCCCTGGAGCCCCAGCACCTATTCGTTCATAGGGACTGAAGTTAGCAACCGGGGTTTTAGAGAAAATGCTCTAGCACATCAGAGGGAGTGTTTGCTCATTCTTCTGGTAGAACTGGTTCTCTGCCACTTCCCGAGACCAAGGAGGAGGATCCTGGCCTGTGAGGGGGCTAGCGATGGGCCGTGACCGCCCTCTTTGCTCCCCATCCCCATCCAAACGGGCATCCCTGGCCTCTGCTTCTCTCTGCCCCATTTCCCACACCTGGAAACATCTAGGAGCAAGATGCCCGGCCAGATAGTGCAAAGGGGCCGGCCCTAGAAAGGGAATGAGTACCCGGGGGGACCCCAGCCCCTAGGACAGAGTGTCCTCCCTGAAGGCATGACCAGTCAATCATATTACCTTCCAAGCACACCTTCCAGGAGACTGCCAGCTGAGGCCTGGCGGGGCTAGTGGGTGAGACAAGGGAAGCGTCTCCAAGGAGGCCCCTTGGTGCAGGTCAGACAGGTGAGCTGTCTGTCCAGCAGAGCTCAGTCCAGCTGGGCGGGCCCTGGCCACCACCTCAGCTCCCTCCCGGACTCCTGGGTCTCTGAGTCAGAGCAGCGACTCATAAATGTTAGAGTCCAAGACACGATACGGTGATGTCCTTGAGCTCACAGCCCAGTGGGGGAGACAGCTGCATACGAAGGGGGAGCTGTCCCCAGGCCGAAGGGAATGAACGCACCAAAAAACTATTCATGTTTTAGAGTGGTTTTAGGTTCACAACAGTGGTGGAAGGTCCAGAGAGCTCCCGTTACCAGCATTGCACCGCAGTGGTGTAGTTGTTATGGTTGATGACCCTACGTTGGCACATTGTTACTATGCTCATTCCCTGCTTTATTTTAGGGTTCCTCATGCCACTTTTTCTTTCTGTCTTTCCAGACACATTTTCATTTTTCTCTTCACTTAGCTAGGGTATTAGCTAGGCATTGAGTATCTGTAAATTCACATACTTTGCTTCCAAACTCCTCGAATGTAAGCGGTAGATACCCTGACTCAGCACTCACTCGCTCTAGCTGCGTCTCCTAAAAATGGGAAGACCCTCCTATGTAACAAATGCCATTACTGCATTTAGAAAATTAATAATGAGGAATAGCCTGGGCCATCCGGCTCACATTCGAAGGCGTGGAAGGACGTTTTTTTGTACCTGTGGTCGGGGGAGGTGGGTGACTGACAGCCGTCTTTGGGCTCATTTCTGTTGAAACTTAAAACAACGTATGGGAAGTTGTGCTTGCAAAAGTAATAGGTGCTCATTGAAAAGCGTTTAAAGCAGAAGGTAGAAAGGTCCCACCTGTTTCGCGTACCCCTCTGCCTTGTGTGGGGGCCACGTCACTTCCTGGCCCCAGCCGCCCTCCCTGTGCCCCCTTCGGTCGGGAAGACAGTGCAGCTCACACCCTCCCTGTTCCCTCCAGCACCAGCAGCAGGTGGCCCAGGCGGTGGAGCGTGCCAAGCAGGTCACCATGACGGAGCTAAACGCCATCATCGGGGTACGTGGACTCCCCAATCTGCCTCTCACCGTGTGTATAGCCCTTTTATTCCTCTCATTTACCATAACCAGAGATCAACCCTGACCTTAGCTGGCCTCAAAGAATGGCAGCCCCAGGGCTCCGGCTTCCCATGGCTTAGACCCATCTGGGGCTCTTGTCCCATGAGTTCCCCAAATGGACGGCTTGTCTGACATCCCTCAAGTCCTCCTCAAAACTCACCAGTCCCAACCTCCCCCAGCTTTTGGTGTCCCCACCATGGCGGGGTGGGGCAGGCTCTGAGATAACCCTCAGACCCAGCTGCTCCTCAGGTCTCCCCGGGGGGGCCCTGTCTGCCCTGTGTCCCCCTCCCTGGCAAAGGTCTGCCCTTCCTTGGCCAGCTGAGATCAGAACTGTCTCTGTTGTACTGTTGATCTGAAATGTGCTGTGGAATTTGGGTTGGGGCCTCACTGTGCCATGCACTGAGCTGCCTGACTGAGTGTGATCGGTGCGCCCTTGTGAATTCCAGCTGGGATATTCTGGGAGTCCTGTCTCACCGGGAGTGGGAAAAATACGCAGGAGCGCTTTGTGAGGTCCACTTCTGGTTGGACCCCTCCGTGGAAGAAAGAAGCCGGATCTCTCCTCTTTGCACCCCTTTCTGGCTTGCATCTTTTTTTTTTTTTTTTTTTAAGATTTTATTTATTTGACAGAGAGAGAGATCACAAGTAGGCAGTGAGGCAGGCAGAGGAAGAGGAGGAAGCAGGCTCCCTGCTGAGCAGGGAGCCCGATGTGGGGCTCGATCCCAGGACCCTGAGATTATGATCTGAGCCGAAGGCAGAGGCTTTAACCCACTGAGCCACCCAGGTGCCCCTGGCTTGCATCTTTAGTACATTTTTGTAGATTCATAGAGGATCTTTTTCCTGCTTTGGTGTGAGGCTAGAGATATTTAAGATAAGCAGCTGAGGACAGTTTTTTCATGTCACTCTGGTTAAAGCTTTTAGCCTCAGGTGTTTNTGCCCCTGGCTTGCATCTTTAGTACATTTTTGTAGATTCATAGAGGATCTTTTTCCTGCTTTGGTGTGAGGCTAGAGATATTTAAGATAAGCAGCTGAGGACAGTTTTTTCATGTCACTCTGGTTAAAGCTTTTAGCCTCAGGTGTTTCTTCCACCTTTTGTCCCTAAAATGAAGAGGGTTGGTGAGATCGCTGCTTCCCATCCCCAGACAGCTGTGTCAGGGGGCCCTCTGAGCATATAGACTCCAGGACTCTCGCCCCAGAGCTCTTTTCCATAGGTCTGGGGTGGGGCTGGGAATGTGTTTTTCTGAAGGGTAGTCAGGCTTGGGAAGCAGTGGCCCAAATGACTGAAGTCTGGGACCCTGCTTGCTTCTCATTTCTCTTTTGTTCATGTGTGAGGTCCTTATTTCAAGGTGGAACTGAAGGTCCCAGAATGTTCTGCTTGGTGGGATAAAGGATAACTCTTAGGTTTTCGGTCTGGGTTAGAAACCCTGAGACGTGCGTTCTAGTTACGGTTCTTTCCTGTGTGACCTTGTCAGGTCCTGCCTCTTCCAGGGCCTCAGTTTCTGCATCTGTTAAAGGAGGGAGTGGACCATCTTCCGGGGCCAGAAGTGCAGGGATGCTGGGGGCAGAGGGACAGAGGGATGCTGGTGGCTCCCGCTGCTCCATCGTCCCGCTGTGGGGACCTGTGACGGTGACCCGGTTCTGTCCTGATCTCAGCCCCGTGGTGGCTGCCGTACGCTGCCACGGGTGGGCATGGGAGCACTTGCCTGGTCTGAAGCCTGGCGATGCTGGGGAGGAGCAGAGCAGAGCCCGGAAAGGGGACTTTGAGTAAGTGGGTGTGTCTTTAGCCGTTGAGGTGGGAGACAGCACCCCAAAGGGGAAACCGTAGTATCGTAAAGTTTATTGTCGTCCCTGAGATCAGCCAGCCCTGGGGTTCCTCAGCCTCGACACTGTGAAGTTTGGAGCCAGATGCTTTGTTGTGGGGCCTGTCCTGTGCATTGTAGGCGGTGTAGCGGCAATGCTGGCTTCTACCCACTAGATACTGGTGGCATTCAAAAATGTCTCCGGACATTGCCAAATGTCCCTGAGGGGCGGGGCCTCAGTGGGGCACTGATCTTGCCAGTGCCCTTGTTTCACAGAGAGGGGCAGTGATTCAAGGACGGGCACAAAGTCAGCCAGAGGCCTAGGGGCTGACTCCCAGCCCTGGGCTCCTCCCCACCCCACCCCCTGGTCAGGCCACCTGAGGCCCTAGGGCCTGAGACCAGGTCATGGCTTGGTGGCTCTCTGATAGCAGTGGAAAAGGGGCCCCAGGGGCGGGAAGTGTCCAGTGGGTTCTGTCCTCCAAAATTTCTCTTCTTCCAGCTCCTCGTTCCGGCCCCTTTGCAGGCCGAGCTCTCCTGTCCACGCAGTGGCCCCAGTAGGTCCCCCCTCTCCCGCCTCCGTCTTTGGAATTAAAAATCCTCTTAGGAAAATAACTTTTTTCTAAATTCTAAGAAAAGAGTGAGATTGGGGAGGAAGTGCTGCTTGGATTAGCTCCACTTCCTTTAAGTAGTATTTAGGAAGCTACAAGTTAGGTCAGGGCCGCTCGAGGCAGATATTGGAATTCAATTAAAGCCAACGAGTGGGGCCTGTGACCCCCATTTCCAAGGTAATTGCTTCTCCGGCTCTGAGTGAATGCAGCCGTCGGCCTGTCATTAAGCAGGAGGCCGTCGAATCGCCGCGCCTGACAGAGCCTCACAAGGCAGGAATTACGGACAGCTGAGGCCTGCTGGCGCTGGGGAGCCAGGCCTGACTGCACTCCGGGCGGAGGGGGCGGCTCGGCTTCCCGGCAGGAGCGGCGCGAGTGGCTGGCTGCCCAGAGCTGACTGGGGAAGGTGGGGAGGAGGCGGGGGGCAGGGGGTGCACTGCAGGGCCAGGGTCCAGGCCCCAGCGGTAAAGGGTGGTGAAGGGAAGGGCCCAGGAGGCTCTCAGGAGCACCTGGTGGCTTCTCCCCTCACCCCATGGCGTTGTTGGATTTGCCCGTCTGGAGGGAGAAGTAGCCCAGCCTCCTGGTCCCGGAATTAGGAGGGCTTTGGGCAGGGCCCTCCAGAGTTCCTCCAGGCCTCAGTTTCTCCAGTTGTGAAAAGGCGGAGGAGGGCTGGGTAAGTTTCATACGGTGTGCCTGCTTTAGTCTGGTGTTTCTGGCTGTCTTGGGCATGGGGTTGAAGGATTCTGAGGTCGTGTCTTGGTTCGATAGTTCAGTATATCTGGTGTGGGCACGTGTCGTGGCTTATTTATCACAGGGAGTAGAGTATTTCTAGGGTCTTCTGGGGCGGAAGACTCGGAACCACCATCAGGTTGGTGTGAAGGGAGGGGAGGACAGAGGGGCAGATGGGGGGAGCCCAGGCTCACTGGCCCAGCACACTCCCTCTTTGGGGAACTCAGGTATTCCCCGAGGGAACACGGGCCCAAAGATCTCAGTTAATATAGACCCTGTACTGTGCTAGGGCCCTATTTCTTGGATCCACATTACTAGGAGAGGGGTCCGGGAAGAGTCAAGGTTCCTGTGCATGGGTGCGGGGGAGGCTTGTCCCTGGAGCAGCATCTAGCAGAAGGCATCCCTAGGTGAATTGTAGACCCTGTGAGCTGACGTAGCAACCATTTCCAGAATCCTCCTTTTCCATCGCTCTGTGCTGGCCCAAGGTCATTGAACCTGAAGGAGTGGCTCTTACCCCATCTGCCCACTGACAGTCTGGTCTGCAGTCTATAAAGTGTTGACTTGATTTTTGGGGGGAGTGGGGGGAGGAGAGGGAAGAGGGGGATGGTAGCTTGTCACAGACGACACGGTACTCTGACGCCCTTCCCGAGGGTTTTGCATTTACTCTGGGATGTAGATGGGTGGGATTCACGTGACCGAGTTTTCTGGAAGGAAGAAGGTGGAAAGGGCATGCTTCGGAATACATCAGGTTCCTTTCAGGTGGGAGAGGGCGTGCTGGCTCCTAGTCCGGGCTCTGCTTGCCTCCCCAAGCCCATCCCCATCTCTGAAATAGGATAGCAAGGGTGGTCGGGAGCTCTCAGAGCTGTTGCAGAGCACGCAGGTGAGGTGCATGCGGAGCTGCGGGGCCCTCCCAGGCATTCGAGGTAGCAGGAACAGGGAAGGCCCAGGGCTGCTCCTCCTCCTTCCCGGGAGGGCCAGAAGTGTCCCTCTTACGCAGACGGAACTCTGGGCTTCCTCCGGTGGGTGTCCTCAGTGGGTCTGGGCTCTGGAAATGCTTAGACAACTTCACTAAGTTTAACCCAAATCATGAACCTGAGAAGTGAAGCATTAAATCAGCCAGCACAGGCATTAAAGCATGATGTGCATAATCCAATTACACATACTTGGTGAGGAAGATCTTCCCCCGTCAGCCTCTCCTGTAAGCGGCCCTACCCTGCGAGCCCCGGGCATTGGCACTTGACACACGCGTGGAAGACAGGCATGCAACTAAGGCCCACAGGCTGCCTACTTTGACGTGCTCCTGTTCTGGCATGAAATATTCCAGGAGGGACGAGTCCTCCTGAGTGGGCTCGGTTCCAGGCACTTAGCCTCTCTCTGGGTGTGGGTGGGGGGTTGTTTCTGACTTCTCCCATCCCGGTATTATAAGTACTAGAAACTGGAGATGGACTACAGCGAGATGGTGAGCTCCATCCCTTCTTGGATGGTGGACTCGATTCCATATCTCCCCACTTGTCACCCCTGAACTCACGTGATGCTGTATGTCAGCATAAAGTCCTCTGAGGTCCGGAGCGGGCCACTGGGGATAGAAGTGCAGCCTGAGGCCAGCCGGCCGCACCCTGCCTGCCTGTGGAGGGGCTGGGGTTGCGACAGGGGACAGCAAGACACCTGCATTGTTGCCAGCCAGCTCCCCCTGCCCCGCTGGGGAGAAAATTTTGTTTCACTCTCTGTCGCAACCAAGACTGATGAACAGACCCCACGCCCAGTAAGCAAGTGCTGACATCTGCCCTCACCCCAAGAGATAAGCCTTGGAGGTCAGGGCTTCCATCCTTGCTTCCTGGAGCCTGCCAGGCCACTCCTAGTTGTGCCTTCATACCATGCATAGGACACCTCAGGGGACTTTCTGGCTGCACAGGGGGTGCTTTTGTACTTGAAGATGAGAAGTATATGGAAATTTCCTTTCCTCTGTTGCAAAGAGGACACTGATGTCCAACACGCCATGGCAGGAAATCATTCTCCCAGGCTTGGACGTGCTGCAGTTTTGAAAAGCACCTGTTCTCTGAATGGCCACCATAGCCTTTGCTCCAGGTTTCTGATGCTGGCTCATGGGTTCACGTTTCCAGGAAGCAGGACATGCTCCACGGATGCTCCTTGTCCCCACAAACTGTTCTAGCTGTATCTCAGTGGGACTTGGAAAGGAGGCACGGATCTGGGAGGTCCCTTTTGGACAGAGCCACTGTGCTGACTTACTTCCCGGCCTTTCCATGTCTACCTTTTGCAACATTATCACTTACTTACCCAGCAAATGCACATAAGCCAGGCACCGTTAGAGGTGCTGGGATGGATAAGGCAAGGTCCCTGTCTTCCTGAAACTCACAAGTCGGCAAGCGTCCCATAAATTTGGAAGAATTGGTTATAGCTGTGACCCATTCATAGTTTTTGCTAACGTGAACTGAGCACCTGCTCTGCCTTGATGTATAACATCAGGCGTGTGGTCCTTGCACTGGGAGAAAACAGAGGCCCAGAGAGGTCCGCTGACTCCTCTAAGGCCTCACGGCTGATAAAGGGTAGAGCTGGACATCCGCCTTGGCCTGTCTGGCCCCCGGGTCGGAAGGGAGACCTCCGTGCTGACCAGGCTGATGGAGAGGGCTCCCAGAGGAGGAGGCATTTGAACTGGGCAGGGAGCCGAGAAGGTTGGGTAAGGAGGACAGAGCTTACCTGGAAAGGTAAGAATCGGGGTGTTTGGAGTTACTCAACTGCGGCACAAATCTGCAGAAAGCTCTTTCTCTAGAAATAGAATTGTTCATGGAGGGAGCCAGCCTTGGATCCACACAGCTGCTTCCCAGAAGCGCTTCTTCTCCCCCTCCC
>LNAC01000018.1:856939-900372 GCA_002007465.1 Ailurus styani
CCTCCCCTCCCCTCTCTTCCCCTCTCTTCCTCCAGAGATCTCACTGGCTGTACCCTGTAAAAAGTAGATTAAATACCTCACTCCTTGCTTTCTGGGATTTTGCTAAATAGTTAACACTGGCAAAATTAAAGGGCCTGCCAGCAACTGGTCTAAAACCACAGGGCTGCTGGCGGAGACCCATTTTAAGACCGTGCGTGTAGGTACAGTTGGATGGTTGGCCCAAACCAAGGAATGATGGAAAGGACGTGTTGATTGGTACAGAACAGTCTTCAATTAAAATCCAGTTGTGTGGTAGGAGTAGTTGTAGTGAGGCTGGCAGAGCCTATTGATTTAGGAATACATTTACGATATGTAGATTTTCATAAAGGAAAATTCTAGAGAGAGGAACAGTGGAATGTTCTAGAGAGTGCGATTGAAGGGTAATTTTTTAACAACAATTTTTTAATCCATACTTATTTTTCGTATTTTCTGACTGTGTGTATTTTCTTTTTCTTATAATAAGACCTAACGATTATAATTTCTTTGAAAACGGCTAGGGGAGCTCAGCTATAAGCTCCCGTGTCCCAAGAAGAGACTGAGTCTCTGGGCTGGTCTGGGTCGGTTCTCTGCATGGGGGCCCCCTGCCGGGGCTTTGTTTCTGCTCTGGAACCTTGGGGCACCTCTGGGGTCAGGTTGCACGGGACCAGTACCCACCAGCAGCTTCCCTAAATCATCCAACAGTAGTTGTCCCAGTTCTGAGTAATGGCCACTGGCCCCAGAGCTGAGAAAAAAAGCCCCCGGGGGCGGGGGTGTGGGCAGGAGTGTGGTGGTGGCCAGGGTTCCCATTGACTTCCAAATGAGCCAGATTTACAGTTTGCTGTGTCCTCCTTGGGGGAGAGCAGGGCCCTTCACCCCCTGTTTGCGAACACTTTCTGCCTCTTAGAGCCTCACCTCCAACCAGAACTGTAGACTTTTCCCCCGTGTTCTGTTGTCTGCCAACCTGGTCAGAAAGCCAAGTTTATATCAACATACACTTTTGCTCTTTGTCACCCCCACCAGCTCTTCGGACTTGGGGGGTTCTCCTTAGGAACACTCTTTGGATAAGATTGGTGGTGACAGATTTGAGTCCAGGTCTCACTTACTAGTGGTTAGACCCGGCTAGTTACTGACCACCCGTTCCAGCCCTCTAAGTGTCAGCTTGCCATCTGTAAAATGGACACAAACCCTCCTTTGCCCCCTGGGCCGGAAGGGTCAGAGAGAATATTTGGAAAGTGCCAGGCATTCACTCAGGCATTCAGTAAATGTTGATCCCCTTCTCTTGCGCTCAGGGAGAAGATTCGACACAGGTGGCTATCAGCATAGCCCAAGGCCCCTGCCACTCCTCAGAGAGATTTGGCCGTAGGGTAGCCCACTCCACAATTCCTGTGGTTCTTGGCACAAAGTTAGGAATGATAAGACAAAGACTATTTTGTGGTGGCTGCTGGGGAGAGGACCAGGCTGTCCAGGGGGTGTCCGGGGCTAGTCTGGGTAGGGGTCCCTGGGGCCTCAGGGAACCAAGGAGCAGAAACCTTGACTGGGGATTGTTCCCACCGCTACCTTAATGCAGGTGTAGATTTTAGAACAGCCCGGAGAGGGGGCGGTGGCTTGTGAGCCCTCTGGTAAACGCTAGCTACTGTTGTGAGATCACTTAATGAGTAACCTGCCTGAGGTCGCACAGCTAGGAAGCCCCAGAGCGGGGATTTGAATCCTGGTCCGTCCAGTTCCAAAGCTCCACTCCTGTTACTCAGGTCTCTGCTCTGTTCTCCGAGCTGATGTCTGGCAACATCAGCTCTTGTTCCACTGGCCCCAAGGTCCTCTTGATTTGGGGAATTTTCTTCTGTGGCCTGGCCCTGGCTCAGCCAGCCAGCCCGGAGTTCCTGAGAATTAGGGAGGCTTCCCAGGATACGGGCTCAGGGTGGGAACCACTGGCTGTGAATGTTTGAAGGCATGCAAGCATGAGCAAGTGTGGCTGCTGGCTTAAAAATGGGTCCCCCTCACCAGAGAGGGATCCCTGATGATTCTTTGATTCTTAAATGCATGCTTTATTTATATTGGGCTTGGAAATGTACATTGGGGAATTCTGTCCTGAAACTGGGGTGGGGGGATGGGTGGAGTTTGAAGACAAAAGTCTGGTGCCTAAACTGCCCTGGGTTAACAGACTTCCTCCAGCCAGACAGCATGTGGCCTGAGCTGGGGGTACAGGTTTTGGAGGGCATCGCCCCCCCGCCGGCCCCGCTCAGCTGTGCTCACCACCCACTTCATTGCAGCAACAGCAGCTCCAGGCCCAGCACCTCTCCCACGCCACGCATGGCCCCCCGGTCCAGTTGCCTCCCCACCCGTCAGGCCTGCAGCCTCCAGGGATCCCCCCGGTGACGGGGAGCAGCTCCGGGCTGCTGGCGCTTGGCGCCCTGGGCAGTCAGGCCCACCTGACCGTGAAGGATGAGAAGAACCACCATGAGCTGGACCACAGAGGTGCGGCCCCGAGCTGGGGCAGAGGGCAGGGCTGGGCTGGGGGTGGGGGTCCTGCAGGTCCCACTGCAAGGGGACATAGCAGATGTCGTCACCCTGGGGCCAGGAGTGAGTTAGCAAAAGATGGTGGCCCATCTGTCAAATTTCTGGTACATGGAAGCCGGAGCCCCACCCTCCATGACTACCCTCAGTCCTTGCTGTGGACCTGGGGTTCTCTGGCCCCGAAGGCCTCTCGTGCAGCCTCCCGTCATCCCAGCTACACGCTGCCCATCTTTAAAGGGCCTATTCCTTCAAGATTCCTTCCCGTCTGCGCTGGGGGCTTTTTTCCGATTCCCAGGAGAGTCGAAGAGCTGGGGTCCCAAGAAGGAGCCCTTGATTGCTGTCCTCTCGTAGCCTGCCCCTGGAGAATGTTTTGTCCTCACCAAGATCAACAGTCCTTCAAGAACAGGGGCCAAGTTCCGGGGTTTTAACTTAGCGTATGTGTCTCACCAATGCAGGTGCCTTGGAAAAGGTACACAGTTGGCACTCAAGTAAAGAGTCTTTAAGCAGAGGTAGTGATTGTTGGGGAAGGAAAAGTCACAGCTCCCCGGCAGGCCCTTTTCTAAAAGTTGCCACCTTGTGTGGTCGCCCTTAGACATTCCCCCCCCCCGTTTTATTGAGATAGAATTAACATCGGAATTGTGTGAGTTGAAGGTATACACCGTGATTTGACTGGCCCTTGGCTGTTGCCCAGATGCAGAGGGCTGCTGTCCTCAAAGCAGAGAGGAGAATCAGGGAGCTAGTGCTCGGCCGTGCAGAATGATAGGGGCTTCTCCGCAAAGACACACACAGTGGTGTTAGTTAAAAAAACAACAAACCACTCCCACAGTTCCTTTATTTATTTGTTTCTTTGAAACAGTAACATGCTCAATACCCAGATCCTTCGCAAACTGGTGGCTTTAAAAAGTGCTGACCAGGGATCTGGGTGTCCTTGTTGGCATGTCAGGGAGAGCAGGGCCACGGCCCCCACCCCACCCAGGACTGGTGGCCAGGGAGAGGGAGGGGGAATGGGGGCGGTTAATTTGCAAAATGGGAAATGTCACCTAATGACCCTGCCTTGGCTGACCCACAGTGACTCAGAGAGCTAGGCCTGCTGCCCATTTTAAAACCTGTCAACTAGCAAAACATAAAAGCCAGCTGCATGAGACTGACCTTTTTCCTTTTTTTTTTTGTCTTTTTCTCTTGTGGGGTGCTTGATCCTCCTCCTGTTCGGGCCTTCGGTCCCCAAAGAAAGAGAATCCAGTGCGGTAAGTGTCAGCACTCTGGAGCCTATGGAGTGTGGGGTACAGGGGGGAGGAGGAGGGGACCATGTGGGATCCTGGGGTGGGGGGGGTGTCTCTCCAGGCTTTCCATCCATCATTTGGCAAACGAGTAGCTTTAAGTGAGCTCTAACCCTCTTTTTATGAGCGGTGATTAACCAGAGAGGTCAGCTGGCCAGTCTTTGGAGTCCCCGGGCCCTCCACAAGGAGCCCAGGGATCCCGTGTCCGGGGCGGGGTCGCTTCCCTCCTCCTGAGTTGGCTGCCCCCTGTCTGATCCTGTATCCTCCTCCCTTCCTCTGAACGAACGCCTGAGGTTTCTCCGTGTTCTGGGCTTAAACTCGGTTTAAGAAAGTGCTAGCGAGCGAGGATTAGGGCCAGGCGTTCTGCGTGTCTGCCAGCCCTGAGATTTGTCGTAAATCTTTCTGATCACACTGAGGCTCAAAGGTTCTGTTTCAAGTGAATAAGCCTTCTGAATAAGCGCAGTGGAGTCTGGATAAAAAAAAAATCTCCAGCGATTAGCAAAGCTATTTTATTCCTCATCGCTGTCCTTGTATCTGGGGCCATCTAATCTGCAAGGATGGCTTTGGTTATTACCTCGTGTTAAGTAGGACTTGGAAGGTCGGGCAATTAACTAACCATCTAGATGGCAGCTTCCTCGGGCAGCTCCATCCCGACCCTCTTCCCTCCCGGCCCTCCACCAGGCTGACTTTTCAAACCTCCCAATTAGCAACAGTGTTCTCGTCCCCTCTCAACTTGCAGACGTTCTCAGAAATGCGGGTGCACCTTGGGGCCTAGCAACGGTTAGGTATATCAGACAAGAAAAACCGAAGCTAAAAATCTATTTTGATTGCTTTAGCGTTGATCCTCAGAAAGTGGTTTTTTTGGAGAGCTGGGCGCCCAGATGGGAGTGGGAGCTGCACTGGACCCCTCCAGGCCTGGGTCTGGTCCCAGCTTCGTTGGACACCAGGTGGCTCTTTTGGCCTCCCCGAGCCTCAGTTTCTGTATCTGTGCCACCAGCATATTCCCGCCCAGCCAGGTCTTCCCTGCTTAGTCAGGAAACCCCCTCACAGCAGCACCCAGCCCCCGGGAGGTGACCCGGTTAACAAGGACCCGCTGCCGAGTGACATGAGGGTTTGACGCCCGACGCCCTCTGTCTTCACATCGTCCTCCTCCCCACTGCTGTTTGCATTTGGCTTTGTGCCCCAGTCTGTGAAAGCTTTCTGCTCAGAGAATCCCCCGGGGAACCCCCCAAGAGCTGAGCTCCTCACTCCGCAGTGCTGGTCCACAGCCATGCACGGCAGACTCAGAGAACGGGGGCCCCCTTGGGCCCCCGCAGAGTCCAGGAGGAAGGAGTCAAGCCGCCATCCATCCCGGGGCCGTGGCGGCCTCCGCCGTGCAGCCTGCCGCGAGCAGCCCTTTGCAAACCAGGTTGTCAACAGATGAGGCCCCCGCAGGAAGGACAGGGCCGAGGCCGAGCGGGAGGGGGGATGGCTGGGCGGGCTGGAAGCTGTCCCGGAGGGGTTAGTCTGGAGTCCAATTAGAGGTAGCTTCATTCATATTTCCTTGCCTCGCCGAAGCAATAAAAAATACTTAGTTTTTTGGCTGCCTGCCAGCCAGAGGCGGGCTGGATCGATGCCGCTAAATGCCTGACATGACTCTCTCCAGTAGCGGCGAGGGTTTTCAGCCTGACTGCAGGAGAAGAAAGAGCTTGCTGTTCTCCGAGCCACGTACCGGGTCGCGGGGAGAAACCCGAGCAGCCGCGCGCCCCCCTCTGCCCCGCTCCCCGCCCGCCGGCCCCGGAGGAGAGGGGCCCGGAGCCGCGCTGCCCAGCGCGGGGTGGCCGCCGTCGGAGGAAATGAAATGCCGCTGATTTCTGGGCGGCTAATTGAATTGCGGCTGTGTGCGCCTCGCCCCGCACGGTGGTGGGGAAGACTGAGCTGCACTTCCATTAGGACCTCCGTTTTTTCTTCAAGGCTTGATAACTCTGCCATTTTAATTTGCTGCAGGCAGAAACTTGGCAGGGAAGGGCTGCCCAGAAACCGGCTTAGGAAAGGAAATGAAGTTCTGTGGTTCCCACACCGTCCTTCCCCTCCAAACGCCGGCGCTGGCCTCTAGGAGAGTGGGGGAGACGTGGAGGCTCATTCCCTTGCCCTGCCCCTGGCCTTTTGCTGTCCTCCTCTGCCCGCGTCCCTCTGGGTCCCCGCGTGGCCGTGTCCTGCACGTCCACGCCGCCTGGGGATGTGGCCGGACTGGCCTTCCCCGGCCCTGCAGTCTGACTGTGCACCCCCCCGGAGAGCAGGGGCTGTCTCTGGCTCCTTCCTCCGTCCCTGGCACCCAGCCCCGGGCCGGATCTGGGGTGGGTGCTTAGGAAAGGCAGGGGGGTGAATGGTGAGTGATGAAGGAAAGTATAGTTTGGTGTCTTAGAAAGGAGTACATCTCAGCGGCCCCCTAGAGGGGCATCGGTTCTGATACTGCCCCAGGCCCAGTCTGGAGGGCACAGGTTGGCTGGCAGGTAAGGCGTCCGGTAGCTCCTCCCTCCCTGCTCCCCATCCCGGTGCTGCTGGCCACACCTTGTGGGCCGTTCTTGGCCACCGCTAGCGCCCCGAGCCAGCCGGACCCCATCCTCTGTGGCATGCTCTCTGCCTGCCCATGCTGGTCCAGCTCGGTCTACCGGCCCGGCCCCACTCTTCCCAGGCCTTGGATTTCAAACTATTGCTGGGCTTGCTTGCTCCGGAGTTTGAAGGGGGAACTCATCAGGCATTTTCAGGCATGTGCAGCTCGGGTTTCCTTCACATTGCCCCCCACGGGAGGCCTTAGGTGCGTCTCCCAACCTCTCGGGACACGATTCCACTTGCCCTTTTGCCTTTCCCCACCCTGCAGAGGGAAAGGCTTCACGAAGTTGGATTCTTGTTTCTTTCTAACACTTTCTCTGAAGCTGGGGAGTAGGATGTTCACACAAAATGCTAAGGAGCCCCCCTACATGTACAGAAGGCTTATTGGCAACCCGACGTTCTCCCTCCCTGTCAGTCTCCCTGTTCCAGTTGGGCTCAGCAGATGCAGTGTTGGACGTGGCCCCCCGTGTGTCTGCTGAGACCCATCTTTCAAGACTCGGTGCAAATTTTGTTTGTCCCTTCTTTGAGCAAATATACGTGGCCGGCCCAAGGCAGGTGGTGAGGGAGGGGTGATCCGACTGTCAGAATGGAAGGTCCCACAGGCCGGAAGGCAGAGAGCTCAGTGCAAGCCTATTTACTTAATAGCAGCATCATGGCCGCAAAAGAGAATGGTGCCCCTGGGGCTCCCCCACCAGGGAGACCCCATCTGGAGAGCTGGGAAGGCTTCCCCAGCGAGGCTCCCACGGAGTGGACAGTTGCAGGACACACACGACACCTCCGCTGACCTCTTGAGACACCTTCGCTTAGCTGTGTCTCGGGGTGCACGGAATGTTCACAGTGAATCTCCTCCTGGTTTCCAGAATAACTCCGTGTCGCCCTCAGAAAGCCTCCGGGCCAGTGAGAAGCACCGGGGCTCTGCGGACTACAGCATGGAAGCCAAGAAGCGGAAAGCAGAGGAGAAGGACAGTCTGAGCCGATACGTACGTCTAGTGGGCACCACAGGCCGGGGCTGGGGGCTGGGCTGTGGGCGTGCCCACACGCCTGACTCGTGGGTGAGTCAGAGGTACGGGGCGAGCGGGCTGGGTTGCCTGGGGTGTGGGGGGTGGCAGGTTCATACGTAATACACCGAGCGTGTGGGCCACGGTCAGGACAGACAGTGGCCGAGGGGAGCTGTGGGTGCCCCCCACACAGGCCAGGGACCATCCCTGGCACCCCCACACTTTGAGCCCACCATGCAGTCACGGCGTCTGCCGTGGGCTGGGCTGTTAGGATGAGAGCTGAGACCGGGGGTGGGGGGGCATGCTTTACCACTTGCGGCTCTGGTTGTGGCACCCAAGGGCCTCGGCTGTGTTTCTGGGAGACGAGGCTAATCACCCCTTCCACACAGAGTGGTGGAAGTGATGCCATGAGGCTAGCATGCTTCCTGGTCTGTGATGGTGGCTGTGAAGCCGCTGGAAGGAGCCAAGTGTAATGGGTCAGGTGTGGGTGAGGCTGCCGGTGGGCATGGAGCACAGTGACCTGGACCAGAGCCCCAGGGCTGGGCGAGCAGACCACCGATACTGGGGGGCCAGAGGGGAGAGCACACAGACGGTGGGGTTTGGCCCCAGGGTCAGATTCCAGCTGCTGGAAGCGGGGTGCTTCAGGCTCGGTCTGGGGGTGTGGTGGGAGTGGCCCCCGACTGGCTTTTCTTGGTTGCAGGACAGTGACGGGGACAAGAGTGATGATCTGGTGGTGGATGTTTCCAACGAGGTGAGCACAGAGCGACCGGGTTGGGCTGATCAGGAAGAGGAGGAGGAGTAGGACAGGGCTTGGCTGCGTGGTGGCTGGGGTTCCTAGGACGGGAGCCCAGGGGAGAGAACACAGGCATGCCTCAGAAATCCCAGGCGAGGGCCAGCTCTTGTTCCCCATGGTCCTCTAGGTCAGCTCTGTTCTCCCCCACCCCCCACCCCTCCACTCCGGGATCTTGACGGTAGGGGTCGTGAGCCCTTTGGGATCCGCCTCAGCAGGGAAGGAGGACCTGGAGAGAGCCGCACAAGGTCATGAGGCCCCGTTGCCCAGATTCGAGTCCTGAACTTGTGTCTGGTCCTGGGCTGGTCACCATCCCCCACCCCCGCCAGGCCCCAGTCTCCCCCATCTGTGGGATGAAGGGGGGAGATCAGATCATTGGGAACTAGTCGCCCCCACTTCAGGCCCCCAGTCCAGTCCCTCAGCCCAGCTCCCCTCTCTGGCAGCTGTGTATGCTCCCATCCCCGTCCCCGGCTCAGGGAAGATTTCAGGCTGGTTGTTGCTGTCAGTGCATCTCTGTGTTTCTTGTGCTTTTAGGACCCTGCGACGCCTCGGGTCAGCCCGGCACACTCCCCTCCTGAAAACGGGCTGGACAAGTCCCGAGGCCTGAAAAAGGACCCCCCTACCAGCCCCGCCTCAGTCGCCTCCTCCAGCAGCACACCTTCCTCCAAGACCAAAGACCTTGGTCATGTATGTGGGGTCTGCCACTGGCGCCACAGAAGCGGAGGGCTGGGGCAGGTGGGGTGGAGGGAGAAGGTTCTGGAAAAGGGACAAGCTGGAGTGGTCATAATTGGAGGGTAGAGGGGTGAAATACAAAGACCATGGATTGGGGTTTGGCCCCAGTTCAAATACTGGCTTTCCCACTTACTGGCTGGGCCCTGTGCTACCAGTTAAATGTTCCCGAGCCTTGGCTACTGTATCCATAAAATGGGAACGATCGCCACAGTCCCGGCCAAATAAGGGGAAGGAATTGAGTGGCTGTTGGACAGAAGATTCAGAACTGGGGCCGGCACTGGATGGCGTGGCCAGCTCCAAATGGCCAGCTCTTGAGAGAAAGGAATCTTCATGTCTTCCCTGTTCAGAACGACAAATCCTCCACCCCTGGGCTCAAGTCCAACACACCTACTCCGAGGAATGATGCCCCGACTCCAGGCACCAGCACGACCCCAGGGCTCCGGTCGATGCCGGGCAAACCTCCAGGCATGGACCCGATAGGTATAATGGGTAGGCACGCTGGAGCTGGGCGACCGCGCCGGAGGGGTGGGGTCTGCCCCGGGCTGGGGCTGGAGCTGCATGGCTAGACCAGAGCTCTGGGCAGCATATGGGAGTTGGGGCTCTGCCGGGGCCTGCCTCCAGGGGGACTGCATGGTCAGATTTGAGGAGGACATGGACCCCCAGTGTGTCAACACTGCTGGCAAGGGCTTACTGAGGCCACTGTCGGACTCGGCATGTGAAAGGAGCTTCAGATAGGTCAGGACACCCGTAGTCTGTCCCCAGCTGTGTCGTTAGTTCCGTGAGACTCTCAACAGCCCCCTTCTCTGGGCCTCCGTGTCCTGCTCTATAAGTGGGCACATCTCTTGGCTTGAACCTTCCGGACTGTGAAGACCAGGATCCCAGTTAGATGGGTTCAGTCCAAGAGGACTGCCTGGAGCAAGCAGCTTTCGGGTGCAGGAAGGATTGCTGCTGGGCTGGGAGGCATCCTGGAGGCCTGAGCTTTGTCCTGGAAGAAGGGGTGGGCCCACTCCCCCTGAGGGTCTGCCCCCAGCTGACACCTGCCTCCTTGCAGCCTCGGCTTTGCGCACGCCCATCTCCATCACCAGCTCCTACGCGGCCCCCTTTGCCATGATGAGCCACCACGAGATGAACGGCTCGCTCACCAGCCCGAGCGCCTACGCCAGCCTCCACAACATCCCACCACAGATGAGCGCGGCTGCCGCCGCCGCTGCTGCCGCCTATGGCCGATCGCCAATGGTGAGCTTTGGAGCTGTACGTAGACCTTTTGGCTCCTTTTGGGGGGGGACTGGGCAAGGAGTGGGGAGTTGGTGGGGGTTGTCAGGCAGCTGCCTCTGGGGCAGAGTGTTTATTAGAAAAATAATGGTGTCAGCAGACCTACCCCCATTTGGCCTGTTAGTCGTCACGTGACCTCATATGAGTCAGCGGCCCCCCAGGCCATCTTTTTCCATCTGGGAAGTGGGGCTGCCCTCTTTTTCTGTGCTCTGTGGGGATGGGAATCTCAAAAGGAGTCCAGTGACTTCCACGTAGCCTGGGTTTGGTAAATGAGGCTGCTTGCCATACCAAGAATGAGTTTGGATTTGGGTCGGTAGAGAGGGGTTCTTTCTCGGGAGACAGTTTCTCTCCTGGGTGGCCTCCTCTCCCTGTGACGGGCCCACTGGACACCAGGGGAGAGAGCGAAATGGGGCCGGGTCAGCTCTGCCTGGTGGGGCAGGGAGCACTGGGGGTGTGGGGCTCGAGAGTACTGGCTCAGAGTTGGTGGGTCTAGACTGTCACCCTGTCCCTCCCACTGTCCTGGGCAAGACACCTGGCCTGCTGGGCCTGTTTTTCCTCTGAGACCACAGGCTCTACTCTGTCTTCCGGGTTTTGAAGAGGCAGTGCTGTGGGCAGGACATAGGAAGTGGTGAAGGAAGAGGCCAGGGTGGGGGAGCCGTGTGGCAGCCTCCCTCACTAAGGGCTGGCGTTGTCTTGCCTTACAGGTTGGCTTTGACCCTCACCCTCCCATGCGGACCACCGGCCTGCCCTCAAGCCTCGCCTCCATTCCTGGTGGGAAACCGTAAGTTCTGGCTGGCTTACTGCATGCTGGTTGGGAAGGCACACAAGCTCCCACTCCTGGCCCTGGCCCTGGCCTTGGCCTGGAGAAGGTGTCTGCCCTCTAGAGGTACTCACAGACCAGGTTGTAGCCACAGGAAAGGGCTGCTTGGCCACATTCCTCTTCGGCCCTGGGGCTCCTGCTGACTGGGGAACTGGGGGGGTTGGGGAATGCCTCAGTTGGTGGGGCCTCCATAGCCAAATGACGTGAGCAGCCCTGACCTCAAGAGCTCATCTGGGTTTGAGTTGCTGGAAGCACCCCCTTCTAGCACCCAGAGTGGCCTAAAACAGTAGGCAGACCATGCCAGCTCACCCCCGGCTCCAGCATGCACTCCATGATTCGTCCTAGCGGGGCACACCTCTCTCCCTCTCTGTTACCCCTGGGCTTTCAAAGGAGGAGGTGACAGTCAAGCTGAACACTTTCCATGGGGATTTAGAGTTGGTGGGAAAGGGCATCCCGAGGCACATGTGAGGCTAGTGACACATTCTGGAGCCAAGGGTACGTGGGCAGGAGCAGAAGTCAAGGGTGGGTTGTTAAGCAGTCCCCTACCCTGATGGAGGTAGGGGGTGCCTGGGTCCCCTAAGATGTGGGGAGTGGGGCCTGGAGGTGGGCCAGTCGGAGTGGTGCCATCCGACCTGGGCAGGACTCGTGGGAACTGAGAGGATTGGGGATGACAAAAGGGATGGTTCTCCTTTGCAGCGCGTACTCTTTCCACGTGAGTGCCGATGGGCAGATGCAGCCCGTGCCCTTCCCCCACGACGCCCTGGCTGGCCCCGGCATCCCCCGCCACGCCCGGCAGATCAACACGCTGAGCCACGGGGAGGTGGTGTGTGCCGTGACCATCAGCAACCCCACACGGCACGTCTACACAGGTGGCAAGGGCTGCGTGAAGATCTGGGACATCAGCCAGCCAGGCAGCAAGAGCCCCATCTCCCAGCTGGACTGCCTGGTGAGGCCCCAGGACCACGGGCATCTCTTCTAGCTGGCGGAGGGGCAGCCTGGCTGGGCAGCCGAGCAGCCTGGCGGACCCCTGAGCCCTCGGTTTGCTGTCCTTAAGTGGAGAGCTTCCCGGGGTTGGTGAAGAAACGCACGAAAGATCGAAGGGTTGTGGGCGCAGGAGGGGACGGCCTCGGGAGGGCGCTCGGTGTCACTGGGTGCAATTCTTCGGGTCCCTGGGATGAAGGATGGGCACGGCTCTCCCTCCAGAACAGGGACAACTACATCCGCTCCTGCAAGCTGCTTCCTGACGGGCGCACGCTCATCGTGGGCGGCGAGGCCAGCACGCTCACCATCTGGGACCTGGCCTCGCCCACGCCCCGCATCAAGGCCGAGTTGACGTCCTCGGCTCCTGCCTGCTATGCCCTGGCCATCAGCCCCGACGCCAAAGTCTGCTTCTCCTGCTGCAGCGACGGCAACATCGCCGTGTGGGACCTGCACAACCAGACCCTGGTCAGGTGAGGCTCCGCAGGGGGGGCGGGGGAGCCTCCTCCTCGGGAAGGTCGCGCTGGTCGTAACAGGGTCCTGTCCGGGGCGCTCTGGCTGTGCGGTGGTCACATCAGAGTGGGCGAGGACACCCTGCCGAGGGGGCAGCCGTGTGTCAGGTGCTCAGCATGGGCAGAGATGGAGGCCGCCTCTGCAGAAGGCTCTGGGGAGAGGGAAGCGTGGAATCCAGAGCCGATGTCCCTGCTGGTCGTAGTAGCCTCCAGCTGTATACGGCCTCAGGCCCATAGCCCGGCAGGGGGAAGAGACCTGACTGGGGCGGAGACTCCAGAGTGGGCTGGGAGGAGGCCCGGCTCTGCTACAAGCTCTCCAGAAGACAGTGGGTGCGCCGTCCACCCCCTGCTGGGCCGCAGTTTCCTCTTCTGCTCAGACACAGCTGGCCTTGGCAGTCAGTGGGTCTGAAGGGCTCACCCCCTCTCCCTGCGTGGCCTCCATAGGCAGTTCCAGGGCCACACAGACGGGGCCAGCTGCATAGACATCTCCCACGATGGCACCAAGCTGTGGACCGGAGGCCTGGACAACACGGTGCGCTCCTGGGACCTGCGCGAGGGCCGGCAGCTGCAGCAGCATGACTTCACCTCCCAGGTGTGCGCGCTCCTCCCCTCCCCCAGGACAGTGTGTGCCCTTTCCTTCTGGGGTCCCCAGTGGCTGGGTCAGGGGACAGGGGGCCTTCACAAGTGGTCATTGCAAATGGACCTGTGGCCAACCCAGCCACCTGGGAAGGCTTCCTGGAGGAGGCAGCAATAGACTAGAACGGACAAGGCCCTGGAGTTGGACCTACTTGACCCAGCTGCTCAGATCAGATTCTCAGCTCCTTTATTGTTGAGCACTTTGGCTCTGGTTTTTTTCTCCCTCGCGGGATGGGCATGGTAGTAGCCACCTGGTAGGTGTGGTGTGAGCACCTGAAGTGGTCCCTCTAAAAGCCTTCACCATAGTCCGGTTCATAGAAGATATTCTGTTAATGCCAGGTAGCTTTATTTTCCATTGTTTGTCTTACTCGTTTAAATTTTTTAAGCATACATGTTTAGTATTTTAGCGTATTATTCACTTTTTTCCTTAAGGAAAGGCAAAAGTCACAGGGACAGAGTAACTTTGAAAGTGAAGTGCCTGCGCCATCTCTGAGTTGGAATGCTAGCTCCACCACTTACTTTCTAGAGTCAGCAACCTCTCTGAGCCCCTACTTCCTTGCCCCTAAAAGCATGCCAGGGCTGAGGGAGAGGGGTCTCTGCCTTGCAGATGGCAGGTGGGGACGTGATGGGAAGGGAGCAGTGGCCCCCTGCACCCGGGGACCCTGAGGAGGGCCTTCGAGGAGCCCCTGGGGCCCAGGGTGGAGGGTGGGGGGACAGAAGGGATGAGCCTGGTCTGCCACCCCCTGCAGATCTTCTCACTGGGCTACTGCCCCACCGGGGAGTGGCTGGCTGTGGGCATGGAGAGCAGCAACGTGGAGGTCCTGCACCACACCAAGCCGGACAAGTACCAGCTGCACCTGCACGAGAGCTGTGTGCTCTCGCTCAAGTTCGCCTATTGCGGTGAGCCTCCGGGAGCCGGGAACCCTGGGCAGCCCGGCCTGCCCTCTGCACGAGTCAGGGGCCCACAGCTGAGAGCAAGGCAGAGCCCCTGCGCCAGCCACGTCCTGGAATCCAGCCTCCCGTTCTTGACCACTGTCATGTCCTATCCTCCCCACCTCCCCCCCACTTCTGCCATCCTTGTCCCTTGGATGCAGATAGGGCCGCAGGGTACCGAGCACTCATGGCAGCAGGCTAACAGCACAGGCTGAGGTGGCTGACAGCCGCAGATTGGATCTGCTTCTCCTTGGACTGGCTGCACAACTCTGCCAACCCTCAGCCTGTCTGCCTGCTGGCGGGGCGCAGGGGGGTCTTTCTCCGCGAGCGGCCCGGAGCCCCTGGGCGGCTTTGAGGAGCAGGAGCACGTTAGCACGGGCAGAGCCCTGCAGAGCCCGAGTGCCCGCCCATCCCCGCCTGCAGCTGGCTGGGTCTCTCGACCTCAGGGCTCTGCCACTTCTAGCACTTTCTGCCGCCTTCCAGTCGTAAAACTGAAAAGGGCCACTCAGCTGGTGGCTTTGAAAAGAATCTTTTAGGGAAGGCCAGTGTCTGTGATGGAGTGCGAATCCTACCGTGCTCCCTCCCGGCCGCGCCCGCCCCTCCCCCGGGACTGGAGAGAGGCGTTCTGGGGGTGTCTGTGAGTCAGTTACGGGTCTCGCTTACCAAATGCCCCCCACCAGCCGAGCGTCCAACTATGCACCGGTTGGCGGTTCTCACCACGTCTCCGTGGCAGCCAGCCGTGTCTGGGGTGGGTCTGCTTTCCAGGGCAGCCAGCCACGCGCTGATGGTCCCTGTGCCTCCCGCCCACAGGCAAGTGGTTCGTGAGCACTGGGAAAGACAATCTCCTCAACGCCTGGAGGACGCCGTACGGAGCCAGCATTTTCCAGGTACCGCCCGGGCACCCCGGGGTTCTGCCCCTAGGGATGGGGATGGCCCCTTCCAACCCCTACGTGCTGGGGGCCCGAGATGGGTTCCCCAGAGCCAAGGCCTGGGACGCATCAGCGGGACACACACTGCTGCGGGTGGCATCTGACCCATAGAGTGAGGGCCGTCAAGTGGGGCTTGTTGTAGGATTTCTAGAACGGGGAGATTTAAGTCACACTCTTGGCTCTGGCCCGTGCACTGAGCACTCACGGGAGGAGCCCTGGGCAGCTCTCTTCAGAGCAGTGTTACTTGAATCTCAGGTAAGTCTGTGTTTCGACACCTCCATGTAAAGAGTGAGGTGTGGGGCAGGAGAGAATGGTCTGGAAGGAGATGGGAGAGCGGGAAGAGGCTTTTCGTGATTTTTTTCAAGATCTGGGTTCCGACATACAGCTCTCACTATGTGTAAGTCTTGACCACACACACACAGTGTGTGTGTCTGTGTTCACAGCTGACAAGCCGCTTTTGGGACCCTGGCTGGGACTGTGTGACGTCCAGTGTGTCACACGTGTAAACCTCAGAGTCTCCCTAGTCACCCTGGACGCTTCGGGTCGGGTGTAGGTCTCCTTCCTGGCTCGGCCCTGGAGCTGCCGACGCCCAGCTCAGAAGTGCTCCCTCCTGTCTATAAACTGGAGAGAAGCTCCTGCTCCCATGCTCTTCCGGGCCACACAACTCCAAGATCACCCTAGACCCTGTTCGTGAGCCTTTCCCAGTGGGAAAGCCGGAGGCCGGGGGCCTCTGTCCCTGAAAGTGCCTCTCCAGGCCACGCTGGGTACGCTCGGGGTTGGAGCTCGGGGGCCGGCAGACGGGGTGTCACACAAGCGGCTTGGAAGTCCTGCCGGGTTCCAGGAAAGTGAATTTCTGCCTTTTTTCCTCCCCCCACCCTCCTGCCTGCCTCGCCTTCCTCCTGCAGTCCAAGGAATCCTCGTCTGTCTTGAGTTGTGACATTTCGGCGGATGACAAATATATTGTAACAGGCTCTGGTGACAAGAAGGCCACGGTTTATGAGGTCATCTACTAAACAAGGACTCTAACGGCTGTCAGACTCTGGGAGAAACCGACTCGGCGGTGACAGGGCGACCCCGCGAGGGGCCCCGAGGCTGGCGGAGGCCAGGGCTGTGCTCTGGCAGGCCAAGAGGGCGTGCCCGCCGCAGTCCGGACCCCTGGGCCTGGATTCCTGTGTCTCACGGACTCCGAGGGATGTCTCTCCTCCTCCCCGTCCACAGCCTTGGCAGATGCTACAAGTAGATGTCTTTGGAGGCTTGGGGCTCCAGCCCCCCCACAGACGCCCTCGTGAATCTCCATCTTTCCCTCCGCTCTCTTTTGCTCTGCCCCCCGCCCCGGGTCGGGGACGCCAGAGTGGACCACGTGCTTGTGCTGGGGATGGGGGGGTCTCGTTTTCCCGATTGTGCAGCGCACAACGTTTGTGAAAAATGTAAATAACAGACTCCTCTATCTCGGACTGCTCAGTGGGGGAGGAGGCCCCTTCCCACCGAAAACGCTAGCCGTGTACTTCGCCTGCTGTATTTGTAACCCACTCGTGGTGGCTTTTTTTTTTTTTTTTTTTTAAAGGAACATCCCCACCTGGGAAGGGGAGGCCGGGAGGGGGAGCCAAATGGAGAGGGAGTGGAGGGGGCAGAGGAAGGGAGCTGCAGCTGGCGACCAGACTGACCAGGAAGGGGGGGGTCCCGGGGCGAGCGCACCTCCCCGTGGACTCGGGAACAGCCCAAGGCCTGGCAGGACCCTCCAGGGCAGGCAGCACCGGTGGCCAGGCAAGGGTTGTGTGGTGGCTCCCCGGGCTGATGAAGGTCGGACCCCCTGTGGCCGCCTGCGCTCGCCTCCCTCTCTCTCAGGGGTCCGACTCTTGCTGTCTCTCTCTCCTTCGCCTCGCTCACTCTCTCTCTCTTTGGTGCGCACTTGGTTATGGTGAGGAGAGGTGGAGGCGTGAAGGAACTCCCTCCACCTCTGGCCCTTCTTGATCTTCGGACACAATCTTCAAAGGACAGAAAGTTAGAGGAAAGCATAGCAACTCAGCTCAGGGAGCTACCAGAGAAAAATAGCAAAACTGATGTGGGTGCTTTTTTTTTTTTTTTTTTTTAATAAAAAGAATTAGAATCGATGTCCTTTATAAAATGCCTTCTCCCCCTTTCCTGCCTCTGACTCCCTCCTCTCTCCCTAGAGGGGGAAAATGTAATCAACCTGCAAGGGTTGGGAGTCCGAAGGGACGGTCTCCCCCCCCCACCCCCCGGGCCTACCCAGGCGGCGCAGCAGGCCTGAGGGGATCAGGGGTCGTGTGGGGACACCGGTCCTGGCACTGTGGCGACTTCTTGTGGCTTTCAGTCTCTCTTTGGAGCCCAAACAGGTTACAGGTAGAAAAATTGTCTCCTGCAGGTACCACTCTTCACTACCAAAATGTTCTGAGGTATTAGGATTTGGGTTTTTTGTTTTTGTTTTTGTTTTTCTTCTTGGTCTTTTTTTTTTTTTCTTCTTCTTCTTCTTCTAAGGAAAAGCTAAAGGCCGATTGAGTCCTGGTGGTGGGTTGTCCATGGATGTAGCATATGGATGATAATTTTGATACTGCATTTTTATGGATTATTTTATAATGTGTGATTCTGTCTGGTGAGAAGGAAGGAAGGGGCCCCAGTGGAAACTGCTGGTCTTCAGTGATCTTGCTCCAGGCGAGCAGCTCCCCTGACGTGACCCAGAGGCCGCGGAGACTGGCTGGGTGCCCTGTACCTTTTGGACGTGGGGGAGGGGCTGTCTGGAGAATTTCTCCCTCTTTCTCTGGGTCCCGGATGTGCATCTGCCGTGTCTTGTTAAAGGCTCTAGCCACGAGGGAGGGTGAGGGTAGAAGAAAGTTGATTCCTGAAGAAAAAAAGAAAATGAAAAGTCATTGTAATGAGCTGTTTTTATATTTTTAAAAGTTGCTATTTAAAGGTTGGTTTGATTGTTGTGTTTTGATTGCCTCTACCCACCCCTCCCACCCGTTTGTCAGACCTCCCCCCAAAAGAGGGGGGGGCCGCTGTCACCCTCACACCTTGGATTCTGGGTGATTCCCCTTGTCTTCCCTAAACAGGAGCTCTTCTCATTTCAAAGCACTTCCCTGCACTGCCCCCAAACCCTAAAAGTCTGATCTCGCAGGCCGGTGGAGTGGGGCGGGGGGTGCTCTCCCTGACTTCCCCAGGCCACCTTCCCGTGGGTCTCTGCACCAGGGAGTGATGGGTGGGAGCCAGGATTTCCTTAGGGCACGTGCACGGGATAAAGTTTCCGGAGGAGAAGACCACAGATTTGTACCAGTGTCTTATTAGACAGCCATCCGTGCTAAACGTTTGGGCAAAAAATGAAATGTGAAGAACTTCCAAGTGTAAAGTGTCTGTGAACATCTGGGCTCTGAAAGCCTTCACTATCTTAAGTTTCAAGTTAGATGTCACGCAGGGGACCTCAACTGTGTGTGAAGGCTTTCGGAGAGGGGATTTTGCAGAAGGGGGAGTAGGGAAGGAGATGCAGGCCAGTGCCCTCAGCGAGGCAGGGCTGGGCTAGGCTGCTTCCTAGGCTCTGGGATTTCTTGCACCCAGTAGAGAAACCTGTCCTAAAGCCGGGACTAACGTGGTTTCCAACTCCTCATTCGGTCAAAGTCCTTCTAAGTCACAATTGCGCACTGTCGTTCTACACAAAAAAGGGAGTAACAAAGTTTTTAAAAAGGAGTTAGAATAAAGCACTAGCCTAGAAAGGACGGCTGGAGTGCATGCACGAAGGGCTTGTCCAGCTGGAGAGGGGTTGTCCGCTCAGGCTTCTAGTGGAGAACCTTCCAGCAGGTAGAGCAGGTCAGAGGAGGAATGCTGATCTGAGGCCGCCTGTGGCCAACAGCTCTGTATTGGTTGCATGGACCCGAATAGAGCATCACACTCCGTCCGCGTTGGTGCATTGAAGCAGAGGGCCAGAGGGCCAGATGTGGGCTCCAGCCAGGAGATGCTGTGTGTGCCCAGGACCCGCCTGGGGGTCGGCCACCGATGCTAAGGTAGGATTGGGCTTGCAGGCCTCAAGGAGACGACAAGCAACACATCTATTTGAGAAGCCCCACCTCCCGTCTTGCCCTGGCAGAGGCGGCTACGACCATTTCTGAAAAGGGGAAGCAACCTCTGGAAGGCTGTTGTAACCGGTTGTCCTGGGCACTGTCCAGGATCCAACCAAGATCTGGTCCCAACCACAGACGCTCACGGTTGACGGTGGCGAGATAATACAGCCCCGGAATTTGACCGTGTACGTGCCACCGCAAGCGCCTTGCCTCCCGCCCGTTGTCACCGCCACTGTCCCTTACACCAGCTCACCAAGCCTCCATGCAGATGGTCCCATTGCTGGCTTCCTCCTCCGCCTCTCACACAGCTTGTTAGAAACCTCGAACCCCAGTCCTGCTGCAGCTGAGTCTGCATTTTATCGGCCCCTTGGCTGATTCCTCAGTCCCTGTACTTCTGGGAGAGGCTCTTCTAGTCCAAGGCAAGGGGCCTCCTCGCAGCGAGCGATCCATCTCCCTTCCTTAGTACCCCCACGTCCCCCTTGCTTCCCCCACAAACGGGGGCAGAAGGCCCTGACGCTATTTTCAAAGTCACCCCTAACCCTTCCCTGCAGAAACGCAGGCCCCGTCAGTCCTGGCATTGGCCACCTGTCACCACTTGTCTGTCTGCCCAGCTAGATGAGCTTCCACGGAGGGCAGCGCCCAGGACTTCAGCAGCCTCCAGGACGATCTGATGAAGAAATGACAAGCTTTCCCCTGCTGGGGGTTATCCTATTTCTCCAGGAGCCGGGCCTCTGGATGCTCGTAACTGAAGCCGAGAAGTGGGCTGCCTTCTGGAGTTCTTCCAACTCTGCCATTGCTCAAAGCAAGCAGATCTGTTTTTAAAAATGGGGAGGGCACGGTTGTGAGAAGGCCGCTTTCCTGCTTTTAGTCCACATCAGGTCACATATAAGTGTCCGGGTCATCCCAGAACACAGTGCTTGAAAATGAATATTATTTTTAATGTAAAGTACGGCAAACAAACATGATTCATCTTTTAAAAATTCGCACGGTTCTGCACCATTTTATTTTTCTTCACGATAGCAATAGAAAACGCACTCGATGCCAGTACCAGTGCAACATTTTTAAACCATACACTAAAATCGGACCTTTTGGGCACCTGGGTGGCTCAGTCAGTTAAGCCACTGCCTTTGGCTCAGGTCATGATCCTGGAGCTCCGTGGGGAGACTGCTGCTCCCTCTGACTTCCCCTCTCATGCTCTCTCTTTCTCTCAAATAAATCTTAAAAAAAAAAAATCGGAACTTTTGTATTTGAAGAGGTAGCTCTACTGAGCCCTTGATTTTATGAATGGGACAGTTAGGCCCAGAAAGGGCAAGAGACTCACCATGAGTCAACCAAATCACATCTCCCTCTCCCCAAATCCCTTTCAGGGAGGGCAGGACTGATGTTTGGAGGATTAGAATCCAGAGGATAAGGGCTCCTGCCCCTTCAACAGTATAGCCAAGAAAAGTCATGGAAACCAGCCTCCTCCCTTGAGAACCTAGAGCTCATCCATGCATCCGTCCCTCCATCCATCCATCCGCCCACCCACTCATCTATCCATCTGTCCATCCGTCCATCCAACCAACATTTTACTAGCTTACCTAGAAAGAAAAAGAAGAAGAAAGGAAGGGAGGGAGGGAGGGAGAGAAAGGAGGGAGGAAGGAAAGAAGGAAGGAAGGGGGAGAGGGAGGGGAATGTCATAAATTTAAAACTTTATGTCATAAATTTAAAAACTTTAAAGGCAGAATAGGGAGCTCCCAAACTCAGAACAATACCCCAAAACTACATAGAGCAAAAATTGGCAAAATTACAAGGAGGAACAGGAGTTTTTGATATCCCACTAATAGAAATTGGTAGATCAAACCAAAAGTAATTTATAAGGATGTAGAAGATTTGAGTAGCATAATTTGCAAGCTTGAGCCATCAAACCCTACAACCAACTACTGAAGAACACAGGTTATTTTCCAGAACACCAGGAAGACTTAGTTTCACCAATCAAAGGAGCAGATAAGGCATTTTACAAAATTTAATCCCCAGTCATGACTCTTCCTAAAGTACCAAACTAGGAATTAAAGAAAATGTCTTTAATCTGATAATGGATAGCTAAACCAAACCGATAACAGATAATGGTCAAGTTTTAGGAGTATTGATTTAAAGTCAGCAAAAAAATAAGAATAATCATTATTACCACTTCTATTCAACATAGTTCTGGGGTCTTTAGCCAACATAAAAGGACAAAATAAAAGAATAAATAAGGTACAATGAGTGAAATGAAAAAAAAGTTGTAATTATTTGTTGCAGATAATATGGGTGTATACATAGAAAATATATAAACGGTTAAAACAAATAAGAGAGTTTAGTCAAGCTGCTGGATCCAAGATCAACATTCATTAATTAATAGCATTGCTATTCATAAGCAATAAGCAATTATAAAAATAATAAAGAAATAAATGTATTAAATAAAGAAAATAAAACATGCATTTACAGTAGCAAGAAAACCTACCCATGAATGATCTTAGCAAAGCTACACAAGACCTTTATGAAGAAAAATATGAAATTTTATTGAAGGAAATATTTTTGAAAAGACCTACATGGATCCTATGTTATACCATATTCATTGATGAGAAAATCCAATTTTTTTTCAAATGCTGTCTTTTCCAGAAACCTGTAATGGAATGTTAAACAAAATCCAACTGGGATGTTTTCTATATAATTTGATATGCTGACACTAAAATTTATCTGAACAGTAAAGGACCAAAAAATAGCAAGTATAATTTTGAAGAAAAATAAGAAAGGAGGACTTAGGGGCGCCTGGGCGGCTCGGTGGGTTAAGCCTCTGCCTTCAGCTCAGGTCATGATCTCAGGGTCCTGGGATCAAGACCCTCATTGGGCTCTCTGCTCAGCAGGGAGCCTGCTTCCCCTCCTCCCTCTGCCTGCCTCTCTGCTTATTGTGATCTCTCTCTCTGTCAAATAAATAAATAAAATCTTTAAAAAAAGAAAAAAAAAGGAGGACTTGTCGTCCAGAAATCAAGACTTACTGTAAAGCTACACAGTCAAACAGACCAGTGGAACAGAATTAAGTCCACAAATAGACCCCTGTATAAATAAGAATCCAACTATGATCCATGTGCCATTTTGTGTCAGTGGAGAAAAGCATCAGCAGATAGTTCGAAAACAATAGGCCACCTTTATGGAGGGAAGGTGGATCCCTACCTCACACACTATACAAAAATAAACTCTAGTGGGGTTAAAGTCTTTAAACTTATAGGATAAAATATTGGAGAACAGCCTTAGTGGTGTGAAGAGGGAAAGGATTATTGAACAGGACACAGGAAGCAAAAGCTATAATGAAGAAAAAGAAAGATCGACTTGATTACATTAAAATTTTAAACATCTGCATACCAAGAGATGAAAAACAAGACATGAAAAAATATGTATGCCGGATGCATAACTGACAAAGAAGTGGTATCTGGAATACGTAATAAGTTCTTCCAAGTCAATACATGACAGCAAACAACCCAGGGAAACGGGTAGAGGACAGAAACAAGCAATTCTCAGGGGGACCCAAGTGCCTCAGTTGGTTAAGCCTCTGCCTTTGGCTCTGGTCATGATCTCAGGGTCCTGGGATTGAGCCCCACACTGGGCTCGCAGCTCAGCAGGGAGCCTGCTTCTCCCTCTCCCTCTGCCACTCCCCCTGCTTGTGTTCTCACTCTCTCTCTTTAAATAAATAAATAAATAAATAAATAAATAAATAAATAAATAAATAAATAAATAAATAGAAACAAGCAATTCATTCCCATTGGATCGGCAAGTCTTTGATGACTTTGATGAGTTTAATAATACGAAGCTTCTGCCAGGCTGGGGAATGAGTAGCACCATCAAATACTGCTTGTGGGATCATACTCGTATCACCCACTTTGCAGAACATCGGGCAATCTTGGTAAAGTAGAAGCAACACAACCCTATGACCTGGTAATTCGACTTCTGGGCATATACCCTAGACAAGCTCTTAAACACAAGTACAAAGAGATGTATATGGAGGTTTTCATTGCCCCATTATTTGAAGTAGCAGAAATAACTGGAAATAACCTGTTCATTATTGGGGGAATGGATAAAGAAAAATAATCTATGCACTTTCCTATAATGAAATTATATGTGGGCATTAAAATACATGAGCTAGATCTTTATGTATCAGCTTGGATAAATCTCAAAAACACAATGTTGTGTGAAAAGAGCAAGTTGTGAAAGGAAATAGATGATATGATACTACTTATGTCAAATATAAATATAAAACAATTCTACACTTCAAGTATATATATATATCAAAATATAAAAACATGAGTGGGAAGAACACACCATGCCACCAGGACAATGGTTATCTGTGGGGAGGGAAGTAAGGAAGGAAGGAAGGAAGGAAGGAAGGAAGGAAGGAAGGAAGGTAGGTAGGAAGGAAAGGAGGGAGGGAGGGAAGTGAGGGTGAGGTGGGAATCCAGCTATATCTATCACGTTTATTTTTTTTTAAGATTTTATTTATTTATTTGACAGAGAGAGATTACAAGTAGGCAGAGAGAGAGGAGGAAGCAGGCTCCCTGCTGAGCAGGGAGCCCGATGCAGGCCTTGATCCCAGGACCCTGAGATCATGACCTGAGCTGAAGGCAGAGGCTTTAACCCACTGAGCCACCCAGGTGCCCTATCTATCACATTTTATTACCTTTAAAAAAATCTGGAGAAAATGTTAAAATGTTCACATTTTAAAAATCGGTGTAGTGACTTCAGTCGTGTCATATTATTTTCTGATCTTTCCTGTGTATTTGGAATATTTCATAATTAAAGATTGAATCAGGAAAGCCAGACAACTCAGGACCTGATAAGAAACCACCTTTCATTGGGCACAGCAGGGGCTGGGGCTGGGCTGGGGGTGCACATGCCCAGTGGTGGGGGAGCAAAGCCCTTGGGTCACCACGTCCGTCATCTCAGCCGGATCACTGGGCCTCTCCAGAACTTGGTCTTCTCATCTATGGACTGATGTTTGAAGGCTGGATAAGCCATCCTTGGCTACCCTCCAGCCCGGATGTTCGTGATTCTAATGATTTTGTAGGGGGTGCAAGGGCAACTATGTCACGCAGAGACAACATGAAGTGAATTAGTTTAGCTTTTCATTGTGAGACATGCCAAACAGATACAAAATAGAGAGAACAGTATAGCAAATCTCCCTGTACCCATTAATCAAGCTTCAACAGTTACCAGCTCAAGGCTGATCTTGTTTTACCTTACCCCACCCATTTCTACTGGCCACCACCACCAGTGGGGTATTACACAGCATATCGAGATAGCTCAACATTTAATTAGTAAATATTTAAGTATGCCCACAAGGTAAGATCTATTTTAAAAATATAACCAATACTATGATCCCACCTAAAAAATCAAGAATAATTTCCAATGTCATCAAATACCCAGTCTGTCCTCAACTTTCCGCAATTGTCTCATAATTTAAAAAAAAAAATTGTTTATTTGAATTAGGATCCAAATAAGGTCTGTACAAAGCAACCATAACTGATATGTCTTTTTGGTTCCTCTTTCACACCTTACTCTCTCTCTCTCTCACACACACACACACACGCACACATTTATTAAGAAAGGAAATTATTTGTCCTTAGAGCTTCTCACAGTCTGAATTTAGCTGATTGCTAAATTGTTAGATCTTGGAGCTTGATTGACTCAGGCTTGATTTTGGGGGGTGGGGGTCAAGAATACTTCATTGATCCATGAGGAAGCACACACTATGTAGATGTGTCTCCTTGTATATATTAGCTGTCACTGATGATTATCGTTTAGACTCCTGAATTCATTAAGGGCTACAAAATGGTCACATTTTAATTCTGTCACTCCTCCTTCTACTTGCTTGAATGCTTCTGTAAAGAGAAACTGCCCCTCATCAACCACATGATTATCTTGAAGTATAGTTTAAATGCAGGATAAATATTTGGTTCATTTGCTTTACTTGCCAGTTTTTTAAAGTAGTAAGTTAGTATCCTCAACAGCTGACCAATAAGGGTTTTCTTTTTTAAAAAATAACATTATGGGGGTGCCTGGGTGGGGTGGCTCAGTCGTTAAGTGTCTGCCTTCAGCTCAAGTCATGATTCCAGGGTCCTCGGATCAAGCCCCGAATCTGGCTCCTTACTCCAAGGGAAGCCTGCTTCTCCCTCTCCCACTCCCCCTGCTTGTGTTCCCTCTCTCACTGTGTCTCTATCAAATAAATAAATAAAATCTTAAAAAAAATAACATTATGAACTTGTGGATTTATACATATTTTACATGCTTCAGTCAAGTGGAGTTATCCTTATTGTATCTCAAATCATACTCTTCAAGATGCCTCCCAAGGCTTTTTGATATGACTTTAGTAGTCTTTGATAACTTCATTGATTTCTGATATAAGACAACGTTCCTGACTCATCTTGTACATTTTCTCTCCAAGATCTGGACTCAGCCATGTCTCCAAGGAGCCTTGTTCCTTTTAGTGGGAAGTGGTATTTAGAGACCATAATCTGCGGGCTAGGGGTGCTTGGTGCTAATGGATTGGTCATTGTTCTTAGATCCCTTCAGTAGCAGAGCTAAGAAGTGTGAGTGTGTGTGTGGGTGTGTGTACATTTGTTAAAGACAAAATACATCATGAACTCTATTGACACTTCTAATTCAAATTCAGGATTGCATGTTTCTACTTCACCTGTTTGATCTGCTATCTGAATTTTCTTACAAAGTGGATGAAATTCTGAGTGGTTTACATCTAAGTGACAACGATGTCCAAAACCTTCTCTCGTTGTTATCCATTTGCTGTTTGCCTCATTCTCCAACCTGACGGTGAAGTTCCTGAGGGAAGAGATCAAGTTTGATTCATTCTGTATTCCTGGCTCCTAACAGAGTGACTGTCACCTGCTAGGTGCTTAATAAATAACTACTGAGTACCTGAATGAGTGAGGCTTTCAAGGAAACCAAGGTATCTGAAAACTAGCTCTGAAATTTAAGCCAATGCTATTCACCCATCCATAAACTCAACAGAAACAGACAGAGCATACCCAGTGTTGGAGACCAGGGACAAGGGATATAGAGATAAATGGTCCATGCCTTCAAGCAATGCACCCAAGTAGGGAAAATAAACTGAAATTATCAGAACAATGTTAAAACAATATTATTAATAAATAGTGGCCTGGAGAGCATGTTGCAAGGGTCTTGAGAAGGGAGGATGGGGCAACTTTTACGAGGGTCTGAAAGGGAGCTATCCATGAAGGCTTCCAGAAATCAGGTTTGTCCTGGCTGTTTAAGGATGCATTGGATTTGTAGGTTGAGAGAAAAAAAAGGCATTTTAGACACACTAGTCCCTGAATTGCCTGCCTCTCTCTGCTGAGCTAGTTTGCTCCTGGATGGCTGAAGATTTTGCACATTTTTGTGCTGGGGCTGGAGGCTACTTCTTAGAGAACCCCCAGGTTGTGGGGTTGTGTCCCCTGGGGTTGTCTCCCCCAGGGCCTGTGCATGAGGGCAGGCACTAAGAGTGAGAGGGGAAGGGAGGAGGCTGGGAACCATGGGCCTGAGTCACCTTTCAGAACACAGAGAGGCTGCCTCTCAGGGCAGTTCGAAATGGCTGTCAACTTCTTTACATGCACTACCAAGATCAGCTTGTTTGTCAACGAAAGTAATTTGCATTCATGCTTGTTTGGGGACACACTCCCTAGTCCCTGGGAAGCCCCAAGCACCCATGTTACCCAAGATTCTACCAGTTGACTCGCCATCACGTTTTTATCGGGGTGGGGCCCCCTCCCCTGGCCCTGCTGGACCAGTTTCAGGAGCCACAGCTGTCAGGTCCGCGTCCTGTCCCCTAACACAAACTGGGCTGCCCTTGCAAGGCAGCGGCCCCTGGACCCAAGGATCAAAGAAAATCAGTTATTTGTAAATTATCTTCTAGGGAGATTTGCCCCACTTTACTAAGCCCATTAGCCTGTTGAGTGACTTTGTAGTTTCTCTTTAAATAAATTCAGTTTTTAAGCCTGAATGTAAGTGTTTTAAAAGGAAACTATATCATCACCCTAAATGGATATCGCCAACCTTTACAAACATCTCCATGCTCCTAAATGCAATGAGAACAAAGCTTGCTAGCTGTGCATCTAGTCCTTCTTACTCCCTCTTTGTTACCAAAGGGGAGGTGAGGCAGTATTTGAGAGGTGTGAGTACTCTTCAGCACGGAAACGAAACTCACTCCTGGATCTCATCGGAATGTTTGATGGAGGGGTACCTGGGTGACTCAATCGGTCAGATGTCTGCCTGATACTGCCTATGCCTGTGTCCCAGGCCAGGTGGAAGCATAGAAACACTAAAGGGGGGCGCCTGGGGGGCTCAGTCGTTAAGCGTCTGCCTTCAGCTCAGGTCATAATCCCGGGGTCCTGGAAGTGAGCCCCACATTGGGCTCCCTGCTCAGTGGGGAGTCTGCTTCTCCCTCTCCCACTCCCTCGTGCCTGTGTTTCCTCTCTTGCTATCTCTCTCAGTGTTAAATAAATAAAATCTTTTTTTTTAAAGAATGTTTGACAGAGAAGAAGAAAAGAAACACCTTTCCAGATGTGAGTCAATGCTTCTTAATGCCTCCCTGTCTCATTTAAAAAAAATCCTCCCCCATACCCCACTTTGGGAAACCCGAGCTAGTGTAACACCCCCAACGCAGATGGGGAAACTGAGGCCCAGCAAGCACAAGTGACTTGTAATGGAAGTCAGCCTTGTGTCCCTGGTGTCCTTAGCTGTTTGCTGAATGAATGAATAAATGATCTCACACAGCCTCTGAGTCAGGATTGAAACGAAAACCAGCTTGTGGACTTTGAGCCTCTTTTGCATGGCAGATCCCCCCACCGGGTCCGGCTTCAGACTCCTCTCCTCAGCTTCCTCTTTCGGTTCTTCACCGGGGAATTCCAGGGACTGTGCTTCTAGGGCAGGGGGGCGTGGCCATGCCTGGACCCGCTCTTGTGCTGTGCCCCCCAGTGTTCTGGGGTTGGTCACGGCCGCTCTCTACGCTCTCTACGTGGCCTGGCAGGTGAAGTGCAGGAGGGAGAAGGCAGGAGGCTCATCTCCGCCCTCTCTGGCCTCTGCGGTCAGCATCACCAAGGTGGACTCTGGGCCATCAGCCCTGCCACATCCGAGCTGCCTGGGAGCCAGGGCTGGGAGTGGAAAGTGGGCTGGTCAGGTCTGGACTTGGGGGGTGGGTGTGGGGAGGGGATATGGGAAAGGCCTTGCTGGGGGTGTAGCTGTGTCCCTTCTCCTTCCCTCCCTTGCTCTCCATTCTGAGGACACCGATCTCTGGCCCCGCTGTGGGCTTGGCTCTGTGCTCTCTTGAGCCAGCCCTCGTGAGACAGCCATTGTACCAGCTCACACCTGGGCCCTGCACCCACCACCCACATCCAGCATCTAGCCAGTCAGCACCAAGATTTCAGAGAGGAATAGGATCTAAGCATTGCCCCCCCAAGTTGTTGTCAGGGTTATAGATGGGGAACGGACCTGTCCCCAGATGACCCCAATATTCCATGTTCAGTGTTCCAAAGGCCTTAGCATGGGGGTGTGGCAGCCCAGAGGAAGGGGTGCCCGCCTGGCCTTGAGGTCAGGATGGCTTCCTGGAGAGGGGGATGTTTCAGCTGGGCTCTGAAGGACAAGTGGGATGATGGGGCTAGAGGAGGAGAGGCAGCACATCTGTGGACTAGCAGGTGCAAAGGTCCTGGGGTATATGTGACAGAGCCTCAAGGAAAAGCCCCTGAGGGGTCAAGAAGTGTCCTGGAGAAGCCAAGGAGCCCCTGGCAATTTAGCAAAGGACACTTATGGTGGGATATGAGCACTGGGAAAGGAGCTCTCGTTGCAGCACTGGGCAGGGCTTGGGGTAGGGAGAGTCAGGCAGGGAGCAGTGTGGATACTACTGTGGTGACCGCAGCTCAGAAGGGGGCACCCCCAGAAAAACAGATTTGGTGGGAAAGTAAGGAATAACCAGGGGAAGGGAGAACTAAGCCTCTTTTTACCTCCCACATGCCTCATTCCCCTCACCCCGCCGTCAGTCTACAGAGGCTCAGAAGGGAGATGCTTCCAGATCAGGGACCAACACACGTGCTGGGCCAATGCACAGGTGTCCTGCTTCCTTTGACTGACAAAGCAGCGGGACTGGTGTTCAGGGGTGACTGGCGTCACTGCTGCCTGTTGAAAGGTGGCTCTGTTGTCCCCGCCCCTCTGCCTCCTGGTGGAACAGACCACAGTCACGGACTTCTGTCTCCCTCTTTCTTCTTGTCGCCCCTGGTCACCTTGTCTTGAGCTCACCATGCCCGGGTCTGCTGCCTGCTGATCAGTGACCACCTCCTGCCCCCCTCCCTCCTCGGGGGCCCTGCCCTGTGTCCTGTGCCCCCTGCATTGCCTCCACGCACCCTCCTGTCACCATCCTTGCCTCCTTCTCGGCCCCCAGGGTCTCAGCCCTCAGCCTGGCCCCTCCCATCTGCCCGCAGTCCCGAGCGGCCCCCAGCTTCCCAGCCTCCCTCTCTGCATCGTCCCCGGGAGAGCTGGGGCAGGGCTGCGTTTCGGTTCTGTCCCAGGCTTACTGTGCAGGACCCTTCTGGCGTCTGTGCCTCAGTTTCTCATCTGGAACACGGGGGCAAAACCCCGACAGCCCCAGAACACCGGGGGCCTTCGCCTCCCCCCACCCCTTTCAGACTGGGAGCGGGGTCTCGGCCGCTGCGTGGCCGGGTGGCGAGGGTGGCGCTCCGCGGGGGGCAGCGTGGCGGGGGCTCAGGGGCGCGCGGTGGCCGTTCGCGAGGCCCTGGGCCCTCGGTGGCCCCGCTCTGAGCAGATGGCAGGGGAGGCGAGCGCCGCGTCAGCTGCTGTTATCTCTCGCTGATGACACGGAGTGTAAATTTTGTTGGCAACACTCCCTCCTGCCTCTGCATGCCACCAGCTTGAATCACTGTAATTGAGTTATAATGAATGATTGTGTGCGCGCATTGTCTGCGCGAGGCGAGAGCCCAGGGAGCGGGCGCCAGCCCTGCCCGCCGGGGTGGGGGGTCCGCGCCTCCAGGGAGGGGGCGTCGCCTCCCGTCTCACCCTGGGGACTGGGGGGGGGGCGGGCCCGCCCCCCGGCTCCCCGGCTCCCGCCGCCCCACACCGCCATGGGCAGCACTTTATTACCATTTTCAAAGGACAACGAATTCAGGAACGTCGTGGAATATTTGGAAACTGCAGATAAGCAGAAAGAAAAGGCAAAGAACAGAGCTTGAGGGGCTGAAATCCTGCCCTTCAGTGATAAGCACCCCCCCCCAACTCCACTTCCATTTTTTTTTGGCGAATATTCTTTCAGACTTTCACCAGGCAAATGGTTGCTGGGGCTGTCCCCCCATCTCTCCCACCCCCCCACCCCCGGGGAATCACTGTTGCTGTGCTGAAGTCTGTGCTGAGTGCATGGTTGGAAGCCTCAGCTCATCGACCTCCACAGGCAACTCTGTCCCTAGGGACAATCACCCCATTGTACAGAGGAGGCAACTGAGGCTGAGAGCTTGGAGGAATTCCCAAGCTCGAGCAGCTAGTAGTGGGTGGGTTCCCCTGTTGCAAACCCAGCAGTATCTGAGTCTGTTGACACCCTGTTCAGGATACAAATTAAATAGATTTTAAACACCGTTCTGTCTACACTTTCCCCAGCCCCCTCGAGCCCAACAGAAAAGCAGAACTGGCTCCAGAACTTGAATGTTCTTTCTCATTTCAATGTGATAGCATTCATCCAGGGAAAGTGAGTGCTGGGACCAGGCCTCTTCTGGGAATGCGGCCACCAAGTCCCCGTGGGGTGCCTTGGGACCAGAGACCCTCCTTGATGCTCATGACCCTGTGGGCTGCTGCCCCTTCTGAGATGGAGACCTTGGGGAAGTCGCTGACCCCCCGGGGTGGGAGGGGAGAAGGGAGGCGACCCTGGTCCCAGGGAATGTTCTGCGGTTCCAGTGGCCTCGGGGTCCCTCCCAGCAAGGCAGGCCATGTCTCTCCTGGCTCTCAATGGAGCTGATGCAGGTAGACCTCCCTGAGCGAGGGCAGAGGGAGGTGCTGGTGTGACTGAAAGAGTCACCTGTCCCCAGAGACAGCGAGTCCAGGATGGGGAGCAGCAATGTCTCCTGGGGCGGAGGTGGGGGGTAGGGCTAGCTCTGTCCCTGACTTCCTGCATAACTTGGGCAAGTCTCACCTTGCCACATTTCCCTTCTGAGGCTCTGGCCTCGCCTCCAAGATGACCAATGTGGGGGTCACCTGATGGCTCCTTGCCCTCTTCCAGGGGGCATCATTCATTTTTATTGCATGAGAATATTATTGTAAATAAATAGTCCTAATATTTATAGATTTATAAATGAATAATGCTTATAATATAATTATTTTTTTAAGATTTTATTTATTTATTTGAGAGAGAAAGAGAACACACATGATCAGGGAGGAGGGGCAGAGGCAGAGGGAGAAGCAGACTTCCCTCTGAGCAGGGAGCCCAATGCGGGATCCGATCCTAGGACTGTGGGATCATGACCTGAGCTGAAAGCAGCCACTTAACCTACTTGGGCCACCCAGGTGTCCCATAAATAATTACTATTATAATAGCTAACATCTCTTGAGACTTAGTATATGCTAAGCACTATGCGTCTATGCTGTTTCTTTTCTTCTGTGTTGAAGTATGGTACTTTTTTACACCAACGTATTTAAATCCGTTCACAAATAGAAGATTTAGTGTCTTAAAACCGAGCTCTGTGGGACGAGTTGGCCCAGTCCTCGGCCTTGGACCCCCCTTCCCCTCTCCAGATCCAGATGGAGCGAGGATTGGGAGTCCCCTTGTCGGAGCCAGCCTGCAGAGCAAGTCACAGTGATTGTTCTTGGAGGATTTCTTGGTAAGGTATTTCAAGTGCCCTTTAGAGAGCTGCTTCTCTCAGAAAACAATGATTACTTTCGTGAAGTGTTCTCTGTAAACAACATTCCCCAGGTTTCAGGGTTTCCAGTGCCTTTAACCTTCTCTTTTGATGATGGTTCTGGTTTCTAGGATCGAAAGTTCCATCTGCTGGTGGCAGTGAGCCAGGAGGACCCCAGGTGCCAGTCTCTGTGTTTCTGGACACTCCATAGGCTCAAGGGACGCTTGACGGCCTATTAGGTTCTTTTACTGTCATTGACTCCTCCCACAGCTCCAGGCCTGGCTCCGTTTCACAGCAGATGACTAGGAAGCACAGAGAGGTTAAGTAATTTGCCCAAGGTCACACAGCTAGGTGTCCTGTGATAGGCATCAGGGGATGAGAAAGACACACACAGCCCCTGTCCTCCAGAAATAGTCGCAGGTGAGACAGGGCCAGATCCTTGACCTACTTTAGGGCGTCCACTGATAGCCGAGCACCACACCTGCAGACGCACCCACCCCCATCCACACGTGCAAACAAGTGGGTGCCCCTCCACCCTGCTGTCCCCTGCAGGTTGGCAGCTTCCCTCTTCATGCCCATGGCCCAGGGCTGGACGCGTCCATCTGGACCTCACTGGCAAGGCCTCCGAGCTGAAGGGATGGGCTTCTTCTCCCTCTCATCAGGAAGGCCGTGTGGCCCCTGGAGACTCAGGGCAGCAGAGTAGAGAGGTTCTGAGCACGGAGAGACTCGGGAGCCAGATGCTCAGGTTCGAATGGCAGCTTCCCAGTGCTCACCTGGGAGACCTCGGGTAACATGCTTGGCCTCTCCGTCCTTCAGCTCCCTCACCCGTAGAATAGAGGTCAACAGTAACACTTACCCCATAGGGTCAGCGGGAGGATTAAATTAATTAATACACATAAAGCTCTTAGCGGACTGTCGGTACCTATTAAATGCTTACTAAATGATGACAAAGAGGAGCGAACATGGAGGCGGATGCCTTATCTGAGTCCTAGTCTCTAAGCAGCCTCTAAGCAGCCCTGCAGGGCCCTAAATGCACTTTCTGGCTGTGAGTAAAGAGCCCCGAGTCCTTCAGGGACTGGGGACAAGAGGCTTCCTCTGTCATGGTTCTTTCCACCACGACAGAGTCCCATTCTCTCTCCAGCCCCCAGGACCTAGACGAGGACAGAACAGTGACCTTCTCAGAGGCAAGGATCAGGTCTCGTGTTCTCAGTGCCCAGTGCAGGACACAGGCTGGGGAGGGACAGGAAGTGAGGGCCGCTGAGCCCTCATCAGGGGCTCCGCCCTGGCTGGGGATGTGGCATTCCAGCCTGACTTCTCTGAGCATCCCTGCCAGGGCGATGGTTTCTGCTCTCCTTGCAGACGAGGCCCAGAGATGGTGGCCGATTTGCACTGCACACCTTCCCTGGACCCTGGCTGCCCCTGTCCGCAAGCCAGTGCTTCTGGGAAGGGAGGAAGGGAAAAGGCACAAGCTGAGCTTGAGAGGGTCCCGGGGAGGCCGGAGGAGGCCAGCTAGCAGGTGGGGGTCCTCAGAGGCAGCCGCCCCTTTTGGAAGCAAAGGCCTGCTCTGTGGGCCCGGCCCCGGGTCCCCTCGTGTGACTGTCCCCACGCCCTGACTCACCAGTGGTCTTTTTGTCTTATTGGAGAGAAATGCATTTTAAGTCCTTAGAATTCCTGCATGATTGGTTCTTCCATCAGCCATTCCCTTCATGTTTGCTTGTAATTTATTCTTTTACCCATAGATATGCATCCTTAGGATCTGAAAACGAGGGGAGTTAGCAACCTCAAGTCTAAAAATCATTTGGCTTTTTAAAAAAGTAATTCGTGGGCGCCTGGGTGGCTCAGTGGGTTAAAGCCTCTGCCTTTGGCTCAGGTCATGATCTCAGGGTCCTGAGATCGAGGCTGGCATCGGGCTCCCTGCTCAGCGGGGAGCCTGCTTCCTCCTCTCTCTCTGCCTGCCTCTCTGCCTACTTGTGATCTGATCTCTCTCTGTGTGTCAAATAAATAAATAAAATCTTAAAAAAAAAAAAGTAATTCATGACTGCAGAGGGGGAGACTGACCAAAGTTGAAATCGGGGTGTGTGGGGGGAGGTGAGACTGCTGGGGGGACAGGAAGAGGACTGGGAGGGTCCCGTCGGCCTGGCCTGGGTTCCTCGGATCCCTTCCAAGTGCCACTCAGAGAGCACAGTGGGTTTGCTCTTCAGCTGTGGCTTCTAACCTGGAGAGAGCTGGATGCCCACACCCGGGCAGAAATCCGGGGTGAGAAGTCGGATGCCAGTGGGCTGGGCCTCATAGTTCCAATGAAGCCTCCTAGTCATTCAGGATGAAGGATCCTGGATGAAGCCTGACCAGAGCTTGGGGAGAGTGGGGAGTAGGGACAGGGAAGGAAGCCCAAGCCCCTTCCACAGAAGACTTCTCCGCTCCCTGCATGTCATCCCCGACATGGAAGAAACAATTTTAAGTAAAAACTTGCAGAGGTGCGGAATTCTTACATATTACAATGCACTTTGACTCCTGTTACTTATTTGACCCCCATGGCTCTGTGGTAGAACGTCTCTCTATTTCACACTAGAGTGAGCTGGGGAGCTCAGAGAGGGCCAGTGATTCACTCAAGGCCACACAGTTGGGCAGAGGAAGCCAGGGGACTCCATCCCAAGTCTTGCTCTTGCCCTTGACCCAGCCGGGTCCTGGGGCCAGGCTCTTATCTGGGACCTCAGCCCTGGCTGGCACAGCAGTGTAGGAAGAGTTTTCTGGCAGCTTCTGCAAGCCCCTTACCTCATGGGGACGGAGAAGGAGGGCTTCGTCTCTAAGCCAGGGAACAGAAAGTTCTGGCCACAGAATCTCTAGATTGAAGAGCATCAGCAGCTGAAGAGTGGCCTGATTCTCTGCAGGATGCTGTTGACTTCCTGCCCGGCAGCCCCTGGTGCTTACAGAGGAAAGCAGACACGGCAGAGCCCCAGCCCCTGGTGGCTCTCCCCCGACCCTGCTCGCTCCCACCGAGCCTGCTTCCCTGTCGGGCTTCCGTTCACCCCGATGGCAGGGCCTGGCCTCGTCCCACTGCTCACAGCCCTCTGGTCCCTGCACGCTTGGTCCCTTCCAGCCCTCCCTGCATGACGGTCACCCTCTGTTTACTTCCCGTCACCCCACGGGCTTTGTGTGTCTTCTCCCTTACCTTCCTCATGGTGAGACATCACCGTACTGCTCACTGTTGTCTGACTCCCCAGCAAGTGCGGGAGGGCAGGAGCTCTCCTTTGTTCTCTGCTCTATCCCCAGGGCCTGGAACAGGGTGGGCAGCTAATAATTTACCAAGTGAATTCACTGCCCAAAGGCCAACTTTCCCTTAAGATGTTGGCTGTGACTTTTCTCCAAGGAGAGAATTTGAGGGGGAGAGTTTTCTTTTGGGGGATGGTGCACGCAGGCTGGCAGGGAGAGCAAAAGAGCAACATTTATTTTTATTAAGGTTTTATTTACTGTAGAGAGAGAGAGCACAAGCAGGGGGAGTGGCAGTCAGAGGGAGAAGCAGGCTCCTCGCTGAGCAGAAAGCCTGATGTGGGACTCGATCCCAGAACCCTGAGATCATGACCTGAGCTGAAGGCAGACGTCTAACAGACTGAGCCACCCAGGCGCCCCACAAAAGAGCAACATTACCAGGGATTCTTTTCACAGTGGTAGGGGTCCCTGTCCTGTACCCTTTGTGTCAGAGCTGTGTAGACAGATGGGCCAGCTTGCCAACCAAATACCACTCTGCCTGTCCCTATAGCCCCTGCGGAGACAGCATCCTTAGGTCAGGCTTTCAGCCCAGGCCACCCCGCAGCCCAGAGTCTGCCCCCCAACCCTGTCACCTATCTCACGCCCTGACCGTTCCACCTTGTTCCCAGGGTGGTGGTTCTGAGACACCTGCCAACGAACTGGTTTTGGAGCCAATCCAGAGCTCAGATCGTGCCGCCTCAGTAGGAGCTGGGTGGCCTTGGGTGCGTTTCTGCACCTTTCTGAACCTCGCGTCCATCCATCAAATGCAGGAGAGAGAGAAAGTGAGCATTCTCGGGTCCACACTGAGTGGTTACCTTTACTACCTTGAAAATGGGGATAAAGATATTGACCTCGCATGACCAAGTTAATGGGACTGAAGCATTTGAAATGCCAGGTACAGGGCCTGGCACAGGGGAGATGCTCAGAGAGTATTACCATTGGCTCTTCCCTAGAACTGTCCAGCTATAAACACACTCGGTGCAGAGGGAGGACTCAGGAGGAAGAGGAGGCTGCAAAGGGAGCGTAGGAGGAGCAGTGTTTCCAACATTTAATAGCCCAAAGAGCCAGCCCTGAGGATCCGGCCCAGCGCCAAAGCCAAACGGTGCGCCCTACCAGCACCCCCAGGAACCTCCTTCCCTGCGCCGCCCTGCTCCTCGCCCCCATGCTGCCTCAGGCTTCGCGCTGGCTCCTCTCACAGCTTCCGGGGTCTCCGCGATCATTTGAGCAGACTCCCACCTAATGATGGTCTGCTGGCCTCGCAGGCTTCGACGGGCTTCCTCTGCTTCCTTGGCTAAGAGATCTCAGCTCAGAGGGGCGTGAGGCCAGGATGGGAGAGATAGGAGAGCTGCAGGCCCAGGTTCGGGGCCCAAGAGCATCAGTCAGGGCTTCCTCGGGGCGGAGGGCATTTGAGCCAGGCCCTGGGATAACTGACCACCTCCCTCGCTGACTCAGGTGGGTCTCTGCGGTCTAAAATGCGCATCTCCAAGCCCACCCTCTTGGCCCACTGGCGTTATGTGGGAACCCAGCTGTGCATTCAGGGCAGGAGGCGCTGGAAAGCGGAGGCAGGTCTTTCCTCCTGAAAGGTAAATTCCAGGGGGAAGAACACTACGGAGGAATTGTCCCGGAGATAGCTGGCTGGTGGCCAATTCGTCTTGTAGAAAAGATCCCCAGTGCCTGTGGAGCCAAGATGAAACAATTCTTTGGAATTAACCAAGCTAATTTTGACGAGCAAACATTTTGCTACAATGAAAGTTTTTATTGTAGCACATAAAAGTCAAAACAACACCCAGTCCCCTTGGGGGAGACAGGCGGGCAGGAAGAAGAAAAACAGCGCACACACAAGCTCTAACTAATCATGTGAAATCAAAAGGGCTCCATGCTGCCAAATTAAATGTGACTAAAAATACCCACAGAGAGGAACCGCTTAAGGGCAGCCCCCAGAAGCTCTTGATTCCTTCGCTTTACTAAACGAATTCTAAACCCCAAGCTCTTCAAGCACCAGCCATGATGTTCCAGGAAAGAGTAAGGCCAGAGGGAAAGGGCATCCTTAGCTTCTAGAATATTCCTCAGGCCTGGGTTGAGGTGGAGTCACCTGGCTGAAGCGGGGAAGAAAGCAGCCATTTCCATGCTGCCTGGTGGCCCTCGGAAGCCAGCCCCTACTGTCCCTTACACCCTGACTCTTGGGGCCACCTCTGTGCCTTTGTTCATGTGGGGCTCCCCACTTACCCTTGCTTATACTTCCAGGCTAGGTCAAGTCCTGACTCCTCCCGGTGTGACTGAGTTCTGGGTTCCTCCTCTGGTTCACATGACTACTGTGCTGCTCCACCGGCCTCCTAATGAATACCCCAACTTTTGGTGGAGGAAGCTCCCTTTGGTAGACAAGGACCTATGTTGAGCTCTGGCGGGGGCGGGGGGGTGGCAATGGGGGAAGATCCTGACAAGGGTGAGCTGTCCTTATGTAGCATGTGGTTGGCTCTGATTGTCATGTCAAACTAGCAAGCATTTCCTCAACTCCTCCTTGGCCCTCAGAACTGGGCTGGGCACCAGGAGGCACAGAGCCTAAGACAAGGTCTGACCCTTCAGGTGCTCACAGTCGGATGGAAGGGTGTATGTGCACACAAGTAGTTCAAAATATTGTCCCTGATCAGAAGTGGGAAAGCATAGAGTTTGGGGGCCTAGCTCTGCTGGGGAGAATCTGAGCAGGCTTTCTGGAAGAAGGGACACTTGAACTGGCCTGGAAGGATCCAGAGGAGAGGAAGCATGTATGTTCTTTCTGGTTCTCTGCCACTTCCAGGGTGACCATTCTGGATCCTTAGTGATAAGCACACAATTGTGAAAGGCAGGACTGGTTTCATCCCACACAGGCGTGGTCCTGCTGTCTCTGTCTTTCAGCTCTAAAACACATCATCTGTCTGACAGGACACATGTCAACACAGGCGTTCACTGAGTAGTTAGAAATGGGGTAATTTAGAGATGGATCGAAGACAGGAGTAGAAATCACTTTTTTCTCTGATGTCGTTCCAGTCGAACCCAGCTCTCCCTGAGGGCAGGACTGTGTGATGGTTGGGTGCACAGATGTGGGAGTCAGCTGGACCTGGGTGTAAATTTTGTTCCCATTACTTGCTTGGGGCAGTTATATAAAGTGGGCCAATTCAGTATCCTTTCTAAACCTCAGCCTCCTTACATATAAAACAGATGTCAGAACATCTACTTCATAAAGTACATCCTATTATTATTATTATTATTATTATTATTATTATTATTATTATCCCTTTTATCAGTTAGAACGATCCTGCCTCCCCATAACACAATCCCAGATAATGGCATCACCAACACATACATGTGTTTCTTGATCAGATGGTCAGTTCCAAGGATGAAGCAGCAACTCAACAGCATCAGTGAAGGCCCAAGTTCTCTCGACCCTCCTGCTCAGCCCTCCTGAGCAGCTGTTGCCTCATGGACACAAAGCAGTTGCCATGGTTCCAGCCATCATATCTTTACCCAAGAGCATCAGCAGCAGGAAGGAAGGTGGAGGTGAGAGAGAGAGCCAAAACGCTTTTTTCTCACAAGCCTTTTTATTCAAGGAGGGAAATTTCCCCCACCCCTCATGTTGGTTGGAATTGGGTCATTTGGCCACTGGCTAATCACTGGCAGGGGAGAAAAGGATTACCATGATTGACTTAGAACAACCACATTTCATCACTTCGGCTGGGCATCCAAATACGAATCTGAATGAATATTGAGCGGGCAACAGCAGTGCGTGCCTCCCTTACGACCTCCAGGCTGTCCCTGCCACTGGCATGAGCACAGTGGGAATTCAGCCATAACAAGACAGGGCAGGTCTTGGAAGAGAAGGAGGAAGTGTTGGCCATGTCTCATCAGAACCTAGACCACAAAGTGTTAAGTGTCATCTCTGGATGCTTTTAGACAAGCAGAACATCTCAGGAACCCCACCACCCTGCTCCATTCCAGCATCAAAGGCCCTAATGCCCCCAAGAGCACAAGGCACACAGCTTTGCAGCAAAGAGCCTGCAGAAGGGGACTGCAATCCCGGCTCCCTGGGATGCGGCGTGGCTGGTCTCCTCTGGGAAGTTCTGACTCAGCAGGAGGTGAGTGGGGGACTGATTAATCCACTGCCAGCCGGGGACTGGATGAGGGGTGCTTGAGGGCTTCTTCCAGCTTGGATGTGCTTGGCGCCTGTGCTTAGTAAAGCAGTGAAGTAGTGGCTGCCTGGGTTCAAACGAGAGCATCTCCCCTTGCAAGCTGTATGGCCTTTGGCCACATTGCTTAACTTCTCTGAGCCTCAGTCTTAGCATCTCTGGGAGCAGGGATGATTATAAGGTTGCAGTGGGGGATCCCTGGAAACGATGCTCAGCCCTTGACCATGACTGGAACACAGTCAGTGCTGGACACACAGGAGCTATTGTTGGCAAATTGTTTACATGGTTCTCATGCAGCCCCACGGGTTAGCGATTACTACCCCCTCCACTCCCCTGCCATCTGACTTGGGGCTCTGAGTGCTGAAGGGACTTTACTGTCCTTCGGGCAGTAAGTGTCAAGGCGGGACTAGAATCTGTGTCCCAGACCCTGATCCACTGTCCTTTCCAACTGCACCTCATTCTGGCCTGGAGGGAGTAGCTCAGGATGGCCAGGAACTCACTGCATCCCTGCTGGCACCCAAGATCCCTTTGTCCCCAAGGGTCACTGCCAGGTCCTCCAGGATACTCAGGCCAGCATGCCCACTCCTGGTGCCCACAGAAACCCAGGACAACCATCTGCTCCCCCCCCCCACCGCCTCCCCGGCCTTTGTTCTGGAGGTTTCTAGGTCCCTGCCCCAGCAGGAGCCTCCCCCCTCCAAACCGGTGCCACCTCCTGACACAGAGCTGACCGCAGGTCACACCGGTCTGGAGGGGACCTGTAGGGTACACCTGTGGTCCCCCCTCCTGGTGGTAGTTAGTTTTCCGACTAACCCAGAAGGCTAGATCTGATGGTGGGGACAGCAGGCATTAGTTAGCAAGTGGCAAGGACATTTGGGGACAGGAGTGGTTTGGGCATTCCTCAGATCGTGCCGAGAATAGTGTCCATATGGAGATGCCCCCTGCCTCTGGTCTGCGCCTCCCCCTGCCTCTGGTCTGCGCCTCCCCCTGCCCCGTGCAAGCCCTGCCCAGCTGCAGGCGAGGAAACCAGGGCTTGGCTGTGCCCCGACTTAGGCAAGAGGCAGACCCCCAGGTCCCCGCCCAGACCACTTTCAGCTCCTCAGCAGGTCTCTCCAGGTACCTGGGAGGCCAGCTCAGGATTCACACCTCCGCCCCAAGTTGTGACAGCGGCACTTGCAGATGAGGGGACTGTGTGTGGCTCCCCCTCCCCCTGGACCCCACCCTGTGAGACAATGGGCAGAGTGGAGGAGCCCCTGGCTAGCCCCGGAGTCCGGCCTGGCAGGGGCGGCAGGGGACAGGGTTCGCTGGTCACAGGGGGAGCCCGCGGTTCTCAGGAAGGTGGGCCCACCTTCTCACGCCCCCGAAACACAGTGCCTGGGGTTGGGCCCTGCATTTTGCAGCAGGTGAAGAAACAGAGCAAAAGTTTGGCTCAGCCAGAAACCTTGGAGCCACATACCGGCTCCAGTCTGGCACCTCCCCCACTGGGTTTGTGGAGGCTGGACGTGGGGCCTGCTCCAACCATTGGCTCTTTCTGGGTCCAGGCTGCAAAGCAGGGGAGATTGTCCCCCCAGGGCCTGTCTTCGCTTCTACGCCCCTCCAGTCCCACTGGGGACCACCCTCAGGGTCTTCCTCCATGCGCGCGTGCACACAACACACAGACACACAGACACGGACACGCACAGACTCACACACCCCTGCGAGCAGTCCTTCTGGGGTCGCACCCGCTCTGCAGCCCTTAGTCACAGACTCTGACCTCCCAGGACCCACCCCTGGGGCCTGGCGCGGTGGCTCACAAACTTGACTGCACAGGAGAGTCCTCTGGGGACCTTTACAAACACACCAGCTGGCCCGGCCACACCCCGAAGCACAGCTTCGCAGTCTCTACGGCCCAGATGCCACTACCGTGTTTTCTAGACCCTCCCAGGTGACTCCGACTCGCAGCCAGTGCTGAGAACCAGGGACCCTCACTCAATTCATTTCCTCACCCAGCGTGGAAGCCCACAGGGCGGGGGGGGGGTTATAGGAGGCACCCCAGCTTCTAATGCAGCACCCCTATTTCCAGGCCTCTCTACCTCCCTCCAGCTTGTCAAAAAAACCCTTGCCCTGAAATTGCCTCCGGTGAAGGGCATGGGGTGCGACCACGAGCCAAGCTTCTTCCTGCCATTAGAGGAGAGAGCCGAGCAAGACTCACGGGCCTTCCGCGAAGATGCTGGGGACAGGGTGTCTCCCAGGCCGGGGGCCACTGCCCACACCGGGTTCCCCAAAGCCTGCTGCCATGCAGATTCCCAGGCTGCCGGGGCGGGGCTCGGCGCCTCCTGGTGCACGCACAGCGGCTGGTCTGGGAATCGGGAGTCCAGGGTAGTCCCCTCTCTGGCTCCACCTGCTAGGCCCCCTGAACAGGTGGGGCCTCTCATCGGTGACCTTCCTCCCTCAGGGAGGAGGCTAGTGAGAAGCAGACCTGTGTGGGGGTAAAGACGTTGCAGACCTCAAGGCAGGAGAGGAGTCGACTGGGTTATTACTGGAGGTGATGGTGTGTATTTGTCATTTCTACTCTTCTCGTCCTGCCTCTGGCCGGATGCCTCCGTGAATAAACCTGGAGCTCTGAGAGCCCCGGAGATGCCGGGAGCACAGTCCTGTGGTCACCATGCCGCGGGCAGGGTGCGGGGACGGGAGCTGCGTGTCCGTGATGGGCTCTGGGCCACGTCCGGCTCGTCTGTTCCACAGGGTAGTGAGGGGGGGCTCTGTCAGTGTGACAGGGATGTCCCGTGACTCCAGTGAACCCAGCGGTTGACCAAAACAGAGTGTGGGAAGAAGCAGGTAGAGGAAGCTGAATGGTTTTGAGCATTTGCTATGCACCAAGTAATCCACTGGGCATTTTATTTAGTCATGCACAACATTCTCATGGCCAGGATTAACCCCATGAGAAGGGCATAGGAACATTCCAGAAGAGGAAACAGAAGCTCGGAGTTATGACCTGCCCAGGGGCACGCAGTCAGCCCCAGCAGAGCTGGGGTCAGAGCTCGGGAAGGCCTGTCTCCCAGACCCACGCTGTCCCCATCGCACGTGGCCTCCCCGTGCGCCTGACGTCAGGGCTCACGAGCAGCCTCGCACTCAGTCTGGGGACGGCGGCAGCGGCAACCAAGCTCTTGGAGGGTCACTGCCCTTGTGATTTCCGGGGGATAACCCAGCCCGAACCCCCAGTCCTGGGCCGCCTTGGCTGTCTGGGAAAAGGATGAGAACATCTGAAGTCAGTAGGTTTCTGACAGCCCAGGGTTTCAAAGAAAGATAAAGATCAAAAGCAGAGGAGGTCGAAGAAGCCAAAGTCAGATCCCCCCAGATTAAAGCAGGAGGAGCAGTTCCCTGCAGGCTGAGGTCTGTAGGGGGCCCGCTCACCCCCTCAACCGTCTCCCTGGCCTGGAAGTCCCGCCCCTGTCAGGTAGAGTCCTGCCCCAGAGGGCCGGCCAGAGACAGACAGAGATACCTAGAGCAGGACAAGGGGGACCGGAAGAGAGGAGAGAGAGCAGGGAGAGAGATGGAGCGAGAGAGAAAGCAACACAAGGGAGACAGAGCAGGGCAGAGAAGCACAGAGAGAGAGAGAGAGAGAGAGAGAGAGAGAGAGAGAGAGAAGGAGGGAGGGAGAGACCACAAGAGAGATAGAGACAGAGAAAAACAGCGAAAAAAAACAACAGAAAGCAAAACAAAGACAGAGCCACAGGGCTAGAGAGGCAGTGAGGCCCCCGAAGAGGGTGTCCAGGGGAGGGGAGGCGAGAGTCTGAGGGAGCCTGAGGGCGGTGCAGGCTCCACGGCCGGCGCGGTGTCAGTGTGTGGCGCTCGGCAGAATGTCCTCTGTGGAGCTGGTGCACCTCGGCCTGGCAGCTTGGCCTCTTGGCCTGCCCTCCTTTCCCTACACATGGAGTCTGGCCTGCTTTCTAGATGAAAGAAGAGCCTGCCAGGCCGTCTGCTCCCTTTTCCACAGATGCGGTCTTCAGAGGGAAATGATTTCCCCCTACAGGGGCTGCGAACCTGGTCTGGAGGGGCTGGAGGGGGCTGGGGGGGC